>JAWQEG010002699.1:0-46188 GCA_033782935.1 Petrolisthes cinctipes
TGAGCAAATGTATAAATAACTTTTCATAGTAGTGTTGGACTACGTCTGAACCTCTTGACGCAAAAAAAAAAAAAAAAAAAAAAAAAAAATATCAAGTTCATGGGCCTGATGATTTGGTGTGTGACATTTTTTATAGTAGTGTCTGGTGGCCGTGGGGAAGGCTGGCTGCTTCCTCCCGTGGGATGAAGCAGGCTGGAAGGTCACCGTCGGCTTGTTTTTTTCCATGGCTGACCCACCACCAAGGTTCTCCGGCTTACGGTTGTCGGGGTGCGGTGGAGGCGGGTGGGTTGTGGGGAGAATGAGTGTGTCCTTGGCCGCCCCCTTCCCTCCCCCCCCCCCTCTCATCCACCCTCCTCAAACACACTCACTCACTCACTCACTCACTCCCACCCACTCAGCCTTGAACACAGGCACTGAACACAGGTGCGCCACTAAGCTCAGGGTCGCAAGGCATACACGCCACCACACACTGACATAAATACTCACACATAACACACAGTCATACTTATATACACACAGGCACAGGTACATACAGACAGACAGACATCAATACTCATACATAATACACAATCACACTTATATACACACAGACACTCTTATATACACACAGGCACAGGTACATACAGACATACATCAATACTCACACATAACACACAATCACACTTATGTACACACACACACACACACACACACACACACACACACACACACACACACACACACACACACACACACACACACACAAAACCATATGCACAAAGACAAACACACACACATATTAATACAGACACTCCATGACACACGCTGTACAATTACCATCATATGAAACTCACAATCATAGAATTATTCACACATTCTTCATTATTCAGACACACGCGATTATTTTTGTACTTACCATTACTCACTCCCCCCCCCCCGAAAAAAAAAATATTCACACACACACACACACACACACGCGCGTCATACCTGTAATTGTAATATAAGGAAGTGTCAATGTTTGTTATGAGTGCCTGTATCACGTTCATTTATATTTCTGTTATTATTATTATTATTATTATTATTATTATTATTATTATTATTATTAGTGTTGTTTCATTTTTTTTTATTACCGAGTTCAATTTATTTGTGTAGTTATATTTTTATTATTTTTTGGCACAATATAGATAGATGGTAGATGTGGGGGTGTGCATATATGGTGAGGGGATATTGTGCAGGTGGTAACAGCGGTGTGTGTAGTTGTGGTGGGTTGTGGTGGGGTTGTGTGATGCATGGAGTTGTATGCTGTATATATGTAACTAGATGATTTTCAGATGATGATGTGTGTGTGTGTGTGTGTGTTAGTGGCGTGGTGAAGGAGGTAGGTAGAGTTTAGGAGTCACCTTCAAGCTCTACACTCACACACGCACATACACACACAGGCAGACACACACTCTCTCTCTATCCCCCTCCTCTCACACCACCACCACCACCACCACTGTCACACTCCACGCTCCACTTCACCTCTGTTCTACCCTGACACGTGTAGACTTTGATATCTACCTCGTCACGTATCTTATCCACCTGTTCGTATGGATTATTTGCCTCTACACAAGTCTCCAGTTTTTATTTATACTAAGTTAGACATCCTATCTTTTCTGTCCCACACACTTTGTCTACTTGTAAATGGCTATCCTCTACCTCGACACACCAATTATCATCTTCTTCATAGTTCTACCTTGAAATGTCTACTCTGTCAAGCGTGTCATTTATTCTGTCACATATCTCTCTACTCATTATAAATATGTTCTATCTTGATACAGGTTATCTACACTTTTACAGGTTCATCCGGTGATGTTCAGATGATTTGCCATGTCTCTTATCATTTATTTTTAGCTGAACGGTGATGGAGTCTGTGTTTGTTCGGTAGAGTATGTGACTGTAAGCATTGGTCTGTTCGATAGTGGCACTAACTTTTGCCCCGGGACAACAACAACAACAACAACAACAACACTCCATAAACCCTCTGATTTTGATGAAACGTGGTGTGTCAATAGCCCACTAACTAACTAACTAACTAAATACTAACCTAACCATGCCTCTCATATTTGCTTCAGGGTGGATTATGTTTTAAGTTCTAAATGGGCTATATTGATGGTCCCTGTATTGTCCTTGTCATATTAATAAACTATTCCACTTGATTAAAATATCCAGGTTTCATCGGGGTTTCGCGGGTTACAAATCCACCGAGCTCCATAATTTCTGCAGTACAAAATTATGTGTAGCAAGAAGAGTTTTAGAGTTTTGTGATGTAAGTTGTAGCTGCCTACGTTACCTCGAGTCACTCTACCCACAACAGAGAAGATGCCAGCGAGCTTGTTACACATCTATACCACGTATCTTCTCCTGTCACCACCATGTTACCTGTTTAAAACTGTCACACTTTTCCCTAGGCCATCTGTTGTCCTTGTCACACGCCTGCCTTGAGAGTCATACCTCACCTATACAGTTTTCCTTTCCCTCATCCTGTAATGTTCCCGTGCCATTAGATTCGAATCATGAATAAATTTACACCATTTTTCCTACGTATAGTAACTCTTAGCCTATTCCTCTCACCTGTTTTACCTATCCATTCATCATCCATTAATTAAGTCACCCTTCTATAGACCCACAACCCATCCATCCACCTTTCATCCATCCACCTCTCATCCATCCAACTCTCATCACTTGCCAAATCTGTCCCTGACTAACCCACCCCCTACTGACCTTCCACCTCCCCCCCCCTTCCCCTCCTCTCACGCCCACCTGGGGAAAACTAACCACATTTACACACCCGGCTGGTCTTCTTAATGGGTCTTCTTGTCCGTTTTACCTGCCCATCTCACCTGCTTCACCGCTCCCCCCCCCACCCCCTGTGTTCACCTGTCACCACACCTGCTGATACACCTGCTTAATTGATGCTTGATAACTTTCTCCTCGTCCCTCTCCTTTTTCTCTCCTTGTTTACCTCTACTTTCTATATTTCTCTTTTTTTCACAGTTATATTCCTAATTCTATACAGTATATCCTTTTTTCCTGCCATATCGCATGTTTTGTGTGTGTGTGTGTGTGTGTGTGTGTGTGTGTGTGTGTGTGTGTGTGTGTGTGTGTGTGTGTGTGTGTGTGTGTGTGTGTGTGTGACGTTCATATTGTCCTGTCAAGTATTTAGTTTCAATTTCGTGAATGATTGGTCGTGTTTCACCTTTGACTTTCTGTATCGAGCGTTTTTCTTTACCGTGCGTTTCAGTTGTTTTAGGTGGTTTAAAACTGTGGTTTGTCTATTATGTTTGTACACAACTATAACATTTCTTTTGAATAAATATATCTTAAATTTTTCGTTTATAATAATCTTTTTCTCTCAACTGTAAAAAATCTCTAGTTCACACACACACACACACACACACACACACACACACACACACACACACACACACACACACACACACACACACACACACACACACACACACACACACACACACACTCCCTACTCACACACACACACACACACAAACACACACACACAAACACACACACACACACACACACACACACACACACACACACACACACACACACACACACACACCCTACACACACACACACACTCGGGGCTGGAACTCTTGTGTACATTGACCTTCCTTCTCCTCCTCACTTCCCCCCTTTTCCCTGATGAGGCTGAACCTGTCTTTGTTTATATAATGATTGACATTCAGACGCAATTAGTTCCATTTTTGCTGCATGTTTACTCTCAAGTATGATTACCTTTGCTCTCGCCCCTTGATTACTTTGTTTTTGTCCACTCGGTGTGTAATTTGTTCTTGCCCATGCAGTCTGTGCCCCGTAATATTTCTGTAATGTCCAACAGAGATGGAACACAGCACAGAATTAGCTTTTTTTTTTTTTTAAGTCTCGGATGACAGGAGGTTCAAGAGACATGTTGTAGAATCTTATGGTGGCGTTAGTTGAAGTATAATTATATTCCTTGTAATATTTAGGCTTATCTGATAGTATGATGATTCTTTAAGGGGGTAATTCTTTTTTGTTACATTGGAGTGCCTTGATTCCTCCAAAGTATGACACGAAACAGTACCAGATGAACAAATATAATGGTGTTCTGTTGTTTGGAATAGCTTGGGGGATTCAGTTGCTCCAGATTTACCAACACAAAATTTCCCCCCTTAATTAAGCCTATGGTCCAACAATGGTAGTGCTTTCTTTCCTTTGCCTTGTGTCAGAGAAATGCCAAAGTGGTCAGGTTTTGCTTCAACGGGTTGCATACTGGCAGACACATTTCCCTTCTTCATACATCCCAGAATATGGCTCCCTTCTTCGACCTCCACTTCGTGTTGTGAATATCTAATTGGAGAAAAATTATTGTCACGCCAAAGACGGAGGAAGAAGGAATAGGAAGGAAGCATTGTGGTAGCCTCCATTTTTTTTTTTTTTTTTTTTTCTTTTTAATTATTTACATTCATGGTTTACTTTCCACGTTAATGGTTTACTTTTATTTACGGTTTACGTTATTCACTCATATCCCTGCACCTCCATTTATTATTGTTTTATACAGGAGGGAGTAACTTTCCAATTATATTTTATTATTACATTCCCTCACTTGCTTTGGTCTCAATCCCCTGATATTATTTTGTGGTAATTGGTGTGTTTGGAGAATGGTTTTTTTTTTTTTTAATCTCACGTAATATTTATGTGAACAACTATCTTTCGTGTTAGCATATGAATTAGTGTTTTATAGGATGTCTGTGTGTGTGTGTGTGTGTGTGTGTGTGTGTGTGTGTGTGTGTGTGTGTGTGTGTGTGTGTGTGTGTATATTTGGAGACAGGTATGGCCTCGGTGTGTGCTTACCTAGTGGTGTTTAACATGGAGTGGACAGAACACACACACACACACACACACACACACACACACACACACACACGCACACACACTCTCTCTCTCACTCCCATCGATTCATCCATTCCTCTCATCTGTCTCCTTATTCGCCTCCCAACCACTTTCACATCTCTGCCCTTCTCGCCTTTCAAAATAATCCATCCATCTGTCTCCTTCCTCGTCTTGTAGTTCTCTCTCATCTGCTGTACTCACTCAGAATCCCCATCACTTTCTTCATGTAATTTGTATGTGAGAAATAGCCAACCACTACCACAAGTTTGAAGTTACTAATATTTTTTTTCATCATTGATTAAAGTTCATGATAATAGTGTCTGTCTGTCGGGAAAAGCTTTGAGGCCTCACAATATTATCACCATCTTTTTATAGAAGCCGCCTCTGATGAAAACGTTTCGCTATTATTGCCATATTATATTACGAAGAAGTAGCGAAACGTTTTCCTGTAAATATTACAACATAGGATGAGTTTAGTTTATACAGTTTGTCTATGAATTCTACTTTACAAGGTTGTTGAGTACCGTACGTGTGGGTGTGGTAGGGTGTCCTTGTTTATATGTATACTTTACGATATTTCACAGTGTTGACTACCAAACGTCACGCAACACCATAACACTCCATCAAAACCAATACAATACATCAGAGTATATCCTATCGTATAGTAAGCAACCAGTGGAGAATTACGGTGCCTGTTTTTTATTATTTTCTTTTCCTTCTCCTGCTCCTACTTCTGATGATGATGGTTGTGATTGTTATTATTATTATTATTATTTTTATTATTTTTTTTATTTTTTTTTTATTGTCATTTCATTACTTTTATTTCCATTTTATTAAATATTACTGTTATTGTCATTATTATTATTATTATTATTATTATTATTATTATTATTATAATTATTATTATTATTAATATTCTTAATTGTTATTATTATTATTATTATTATTATTATTATTATTATTATTTCTATATTATTATTATTATTATTATTATTATTATTATTATTTTTATTATTTTTTTTATTTTTTTTTATTGTCATTTCATTACTTTTATTTCAATTTTATTAAATATTACTGTTATTGTCATTATTATTATTATTATTATTAATATTCTTAATTGTTATTATTATTATTATTATTATTATTATTATTATTATTATTAATATTATTATTATTATTATTATTATTTCTATATTATTATTATTATTATTATTATTATTATTATTATTATTATTTGCATCTGTATCATTAATCATATCCAAGGGTTGAGCTTTATAATTATCTTGAAAATACATTCTTAATCAGATAGTAATGTATAATAACTGATACTCAGAGTCGCAACATAAAATATACAAATATTTAGACTTATGTTGCGTACTTAAACTATAAGCTATTAATATCAGTTCAAATGTTGTGTTAAAAGTCAGTTACGTTGTCATTTATTCATCATTAATCTTCTAATAATCGTCTTCATTCTGTGATATTAGTAACAATGTTGACAGGAAATCATTAAGCCTCATGACATAAGGTTCATTTGTAGAATTGTTAATGGTGTTCTGATTCGTGTACTCAGAGTTTATCACAGCTCAGAGTTCAAAGTGGTGCACACACACACACACACACACACACACACACACACACACACACACACACACACACACACACACACACACACACACACACACACACACACACACAGAAACACACACACACACACACACACACACACAGCCACCTATTTCCTATGCATCCCATCATGGTAGATCGACAGGAGTCAAGTAGTGCATCCGTGTGGTGCGGGAGGCGGCCGCCCCTCGCTTACTCTCTGTACAGTATGTGGGGAACTGGGTGAGTGGAGCGTGCGGCAGTAGCGGCGGCGGTGGCGTGGGATGAACCACTTCCTTCCTGCCCCAGAGCTTCCTACTTCCTCCTGCACACGCTCTTGTCATGTTGAGGAAGGAGGAGTTTAGTCGCAGAGGATGTGGTGAGGGCGGAGAAAGAGAAAGAGACAGTGTGATGTTGAGGGCCAAGAGATCAAAGTGACTCCAGTAGGGTACACCACACAATTAAATGGAGTTTGTGATGCCAGTGAACTGAATTACTGATTCCTTCAAGATGTGTCAGGTCAGGACAAAATATCAGCTTCCTTGATTTGTCCTGCATTGGCACCAAACTCCCTTAGATGTTATGAGACTTGGCACTCCAGGCATACTGAGTGGCCGTCAGAGAACGAGTCTGTAACGCCACAGACAAGCCATCATTTATATTTCTGAGAGTCAGCAGCTAATGTGTTTTTGCTTCTCAGAGGCATGCGTATTATGTAAAGTGAATAAGATATAAAACATCTCAGTTATATATAATTCAATATTCGCCTGGAGGTAGAGTGAGGCAGGAGGAATCAAGTACTGTACCATCTCTCTCGTAGGATTAGGTGATGTCGATGACCGATACGATGATTCTCTTTAAGATCTAGGGAGCCATGACATTTTATCCATATGGCACTCACACCAAAACTAATCTCAAACTCCAAGACTGTACACTCCAAGTGATGGTGTTGGGATCTCATAGCCGAGTGGAGGAGGAGGAGGAGGTGATTTGCGGTACAGTAATTCATGGACGGAGAAAGGAGAGTGAAAGTAATAACGTTGGAAGACAGAAAAAGGTGAAAGGGGGAAGGAAGAAGGGTATGAGGAATCAGCAATATCGTTAGCGAGGAGCAGAATGTTTGCAAAATGTGTAGTATTCCAGTGGACATCAAACGTAACATACTTATGGAATACTACGAGAGAGAGAGAGAGAGAGAGAGAGAGAGAGAGAGAGAGAGAGAGAGAGAGAGAGAGAGAGAGAGAGAGAGACGATGAGTGATTGTAAGAGAGAAGTGAAGGGAAGAGAAAGGGGGAGAGAGAGTAAATGATACTATGACGCAAGGCTCTCCCATCGCTATATTGATTCTTGAACCCCCGTCCCACCTTCTCCCGTTTCACCAGATTTCACAATATTACCACCGAGCGTAGGGCTTCGTGGGCAGGTGGACATTACACCGGGGGAGAGCCAGCAGGGTGAGTGAGAGTTATGAAAGACAGGGAGTGAGGGAAACATAACAAGAGGGAATACTTACGGGAGAATTAAGGAGTGGAGGAATTGGACTAAAGGAGAGAGAGAGAGAGAGAGAGAGAGAGAGAGAGAGAGAGAGAGAGAGAGAGAGAGAGAGAGAGAGAGAAATACGAGGTGATGGTGGGAGAGAGAAAGGAAAGGGACGTGACTAGAGAGTGCGAGATTATTATGAGTAATGCCAGAGGAAGTCAGGTCAACGCGGAGACTAGCGGGGTCAAGTAGGAATGAAAAGTAAAACACCAACGATATATTAGTAGAAAACGACGAGCATGATTGTGATGGATGGTGAAGCGAAGAGAGGGAATTAGAAGAGGTGCCGAGGAACGGAAACTAATTCATAAGGAAGAACAAATGAAATAATTGTGAGAACCTGCGAATGAAGAGAATATAGGTAACGCCGAGTAATGAGATGAAGGGAAAGCTGAATTATTAAAAAGAGAGTCGGAAGATATGTATAGCACCCTTAATGAATAATGACATACACAATTTATATATATATATATACCTTATAAATGTATATATAAAACACCAACAATTATTATGTGCTGGAAATGAATGTGAATGAATGAGAATGAAAGAGGGATGAGAGCGAGAATAATCGGAGATCTTGAAGGGTGGTCGGTGACTGTAGATCCCCGTCACGGCTGAGCATCTCTATATCCCCACTTGGTCTCCTCCTCTAAACCCGTGATAGTCTACGGACACAGTAATTCATGTTTCGTTTTCATTCGTAACAAGTTTTGGAACGTTTGTTTACATACTTCCGTTTTCGTTTTACTGATCACCTTGTGAATTTATTTGTTTCCTTTGGCATTTTGTGAAAATGAGAAATTTTTTAAGGTATCATGTTTACAGACATTATAACCTCTCTGATTTGGTTGGTGGAGATAGTGATCAACAACAGGTATGAATGGTTCGATATGAGTGAATTACACAATATGTGTGTGTGTGTGTGTGTGTGTGTGTGTGTGTGTGTGTGTGTGAAAGAGAAAGCGAGATGCTTTAACAGAGATAGAAGGAGGAGGGAGAGAAAAAGTAAGTGAAAGATAGAAAACTTTTTACACTGGGATGAGACAAATAGAGACCGACAAAAAAAAACATACAAACACACACACAAAGGAAATTCCATTTACTGCATATAAGAGAGAGAGAGAGAGAGAGAGAGAGAGAGAGAGAGAGAGAGAGAGTGAGAGTACTGTACAATGAAGTGCTTATGACAGAGGCCTCCACGTGGAGTGTCAGTCATAAAGGAAGTGTAAGGGTCTGATCGAGTGAGTGGTCGAGTGAGTGAGTGAGTGAGTGAGTCAGGGGCCGGCCAGGGTGTAATGTAATGGGGCACCGTGGGAGGGGAAGGAAATGACCAGTTGGGTACATAAACATAACACCCAAGGTAAAGCTTCACTACAAACTACACATACAGGTGTTATTAACCCTGTAGAGAAAGTTGTGAGTGGACTGTATAGTGACGTAATCAGCTGTATATAATAATATTTAATTGTACAAAATTTAATATGGTGTGGCTCTGTGGTAATGTATATAATTATATAGAATGTTTATCGGGTCCTCATTGTGGCTCACATATTGTATTTAATTATTATAATGAAATTATAAGTATTATTATTGATATTATTATTATTATTATTATCATTATTATTAATGTTATTATTATTATTATTAATATTATTATTATTATTATTATTAGTACTAGTAGTAGTAGTACCATAGTAGTAGGGGATGTGCAATGTTTATGTGCATTTCATGAACTTTTTATGTTTTTCTTTATTAATAATTATTTTGCATATGCACTGAATATTCCATTGTAATATATATATATTGTTTACATGTCTGACATACTTTACAATAGCTATTTTACTCTGCTATCATTGTTGTTTAATAGAAATGTGTGTCACTGTTCAATTTCTCGATATGTGAAGGCTATGGGTTGTATAATTATGTTGTGGGGCTGAGAATAGAATGTAGTATGCCTCCATCGACCATCATGCACCCTCCCTCACCCACACTCTCCTCTCACATTCTAAACCCACGTCTCTCATCTACACCTTCCATCGTCACTTCTATCAATTCCACCTAGTCACATCCCCACCTACACTCACAAGTCATATATATACCCAGGCACACATCCGTCACTCTCGCCCTCACCCTTCGCCCTCACCCTTCACCCCCTCATCCACGTTCTCTACCCTCACCCTACTCCATTTAATCACGCCCACACCTTCCACCCTCACAGAGAATACAATACGGCATCCCGGTACTCGTGATAGAACTACAGGTGTTGTCCTTTTTCTTCTTATTTCCATCCCCTTTTTTCTCTTACCTCAGGGGAGTTGAAAATTACTAGCTATTTCCTGGAGTGAACCTTACAGTCTGAATATTTTAACAACAATATCATCTCCGGTAGTGTAGAGTTGGATATGATTCTATGTATTTCACAACGACTATATTATTCTCTTTCTCGTCTTAGCTGCCGGTACTGTACTTCACAACGACTGTATTCTGTTTCTTCTCTTCGTAGCGCACTTGATGATATTACGTTACGTTCATCTGTTCCTGATATATTACACATTATGTTCCTATACTTAACTGCTATAGTGATTGATTATGAGTTATGATTTCTTTGATACCCTCAGGCTCGTCATCAAAAGTAAGACATCATCTGAACTGACTGAAATCTATTAGTATACGCTAGAAGATTGTGAATAGAGTAGGTACTGTACGCTAAAAAGAATATGCAATAGGATACTGAGATGCTGAAACCCGAGACACAATAAACGGACATGAGGAGGTGTGTTTGGTGTTTTCTTTTTTCTGTTGTGTATTCAGTAATTTGATGCGAATCCAAACATTATAAGATATACGACGTCAACTTGTTATTGAACCTTTAACTGGAGTAGTGTTGATCCTTTGTTGGTGTATGTAGTGTTGACGGTGTTATTGTAGAGCGAATACTGAGGGAAAGTGTGGGTTGTCACCTTGAGCTTGTCAGTCCCACCCTGAAAACCAACTGGAAATAACGTTATGTATATTGTGGACATTGAGATAAAAGAGGCTACAATTAAAATTTCCCTGCAAATTGGAGGCTACTTAGACCTTGAACCCGTGACAGGTAATAGGTATAGCCTTGTTTCAGTTGGTTTGATCTGTATGAGGAATCAGTAGCCTTCATCATTCTTCATACACGTAATGAACTGAATTAAAGAGATTTTGTGGAGGACCTCTGACGGGATTAAGGTCAGGTGGTGTAATATGGAGAGAGAGAGAGAGAGAGAGAGAGAGAGAGAGAGAGAGAGAGAGAGAGAGAGAGAGAGAGAGAGAGAGAGAGAGAGAGAATAGAGACGGACAGACAGACATACAAACAAACAGACAGAGAATTTGAGTTATATGAAATGAAGTGGCTGAAGGGTGAAGTGAGAAGGTATAGGCATAAAGGGGTGACTGAAGGAAGGAGTAAACGTAGGTGAGGTGGGCTGGGCTGGGTTTGGGTGGACAGGAGGTAGAGGAGGGTAGCGGTAGGATCGGACCAGGGCGGGACGGAAGACGCTGTGTACAGACGGATGTGTCGTATGGGTGGTTTTACAGAGCCGGGGCCACATGCAAACACCCTCACACCTGGCCACTAGCCCCACCGCCGCCATTTCCGCTCCTTACACCTGCGTCGTCCACGGCCCCCAAGATAAGAAAGTGTGTTTGAGATAAGCCCACACAACTCGGATATCATAAAAAGGTCACTACATACTTACAAATAAAAAGAACACATGTACGACACAAAAGCCGCAACATATATATATATATATATATATATATATATATATATATATATATATATATATATATATATATATATATATATATATACTATATATAAATAGAACAGAACAGGGGTACCACAAAAAGGCCACAACATACTGATATATAATAATCCAGAACAGGGATGCCACATAATGGCCACTATATGGCAGCAACATACGCATTAAGAAACAACACTGACGCCTCAAAGAAATAATACACACATGCCACAAAGCACAGATACCACGTGTACTATCGAAGTTTTTAGCACACGTTATTCTGGCCACTGAAAACGACAGTCCAACACTCCTTAAAGGATTGCAGACCTTTATGTCACAGTAATAAAATTATATCAATATTACGATTGAAACTAGAAAGACAAGTTTTAGACATTGTATAACCTTTGTCGTGTTTCTTTTTCCTTGGTGTCTTGACCTCTGCGGTCACATAGGAGCCTTCCTTCTAATTTAGTGAATCACTCGCCAGTGACGTCACACATTCAGACCACCTGACGCTGAGGTCTCAGGGTCGCAGGTTGGGGACGTTATTATGCTATTGTGTTTCATCATAATCTATGTCACGTTTTTGTTTGGTACCAATACTTAATGCTATGTTGCTATCAAATTAATACTCTGATCCAATGTTACGTTAATGTAGTGTCAATATTAGGTACTCTGATTCAGTGTGATGTTGACGTCAGATACTCATATTCATCATTATCCTACGGTTTGTTTAGAGGCCCTGATTCCAATGTTATGAATCGATAGTTTAAGATGCCGACATAAAAAGTATCAGTATATGATATTATTACTAAGTAAGATGCTAGTAATATATATGTGAGATTATTTACATATTTCAGGATGTGACAGGTGGATGGGCAAACAAAGCCATCACGTGGGGGAGAAGTGGATGGGTCATTAAGTTTGGGGAGGACAACAGAGAAGGACCTTAAACTCCAGTCTTGTGGCCACGACCTCAACCACAGGAGGGAGTGGCCAGGTGGTGGTGGTGGTGGTGGTGTAGATGGGGTTGTTGTGGTGGTGGTGGTGATGGGGTTGGAGAAAGGTTGTAGTGGTGTAGATGGGGATGGGAAGTGATTGTGGTGGTGGTGGTGGAGTTGGGGAGTGGTTGTTGTTGTGATGGTGGTGGTGTTGGTGATGGGGTGAGTTGTAGGGTAGTGGTGGTGATGAGGAAAAAGTATGTTCGTTTTAATTAAGTGTTGATTGTGGTGAGTGAGAGATTTGTAGGTAGTGGTGGTAAAAGTGATGAAAGATGTGGTGTTATTGAGGATGGGAACAGAGAGTTGTGATGGCAATGGTGGTAATGTTAATGATGGTTGTGATTGTTTTGGTCGTGTTAGAGATGGTGATAGTTGTGATGGCGTTAGTTGTAGTTGTGGTAGAGATGGTGATAGGAGTTGTGGTAGCAAGGATAGAGGTTAACAATTTGGTGGTGATGGAGGAGATGAAAGTTGTGGTGATGGCAGTTGTGATAATCGTAATGCAGTTGTTGTTGGTTATAGGTGATGACATTTGGTATTTTTAGTTATGGTGTTGTCCCTTGTGGTGGTGGTGGTGATGGTTGTAGTGGTGGTAGTGATGTTGCTAGATTTATGGATGATGAAGCTAGCTTAGGCATGTCCTGCAGACTTACTCTCTGTCTGCAAACATTCATACACACTGTCAGCACGCAGCAAATTTTCCACAGCCCATCTTATATAACTTTACACGGACTCTTTTTCCTGTTGCACTTTTCCGCTCTGTTGCTCTCTAAAGATCTCCATACTCTCCTTGAACGTTGATCTTAGTGTCTCATATTTATATGTGGTTAGCTATGTTGGTAGCGATTCAATATAACCTGTTTCATTATGAATGGCGACATGTTTTACAATCACCAGGTTGAAAGGTATTCAATGATTGATTGAATCTCACTATTCAAAGGGCTGACAGTCATTCGTCAACCAGTGTGATGCAAGAAGGATTATAACAACTTTATTTTACATACAAGTTATGAGGACTAGTGGGTAATTTTTCAAGTTAAAAATGTACTGAAAATATTGGTATCCTTCGACTTATATATAACCTATCCAATGTGATGATTTGAGACTAACGATAGAACACACACACACACACACACACACACACACACACACACACACACACACACACACACACACACACACACACACACACACACACACACACACACACACACACACACACACACACACACACACACACACACACACACACACGTAATCCCTGAGACAATGTGACACGCACCAGATCTACTCACATACTGAGGGAATCTACAACTTATTGACATGGTTTCTAGGAATGAGTGGCTCTCCGATTCCCCCACAACAAACATAGTCTTAACTTTGAGGAAGGGAGATAGAGAGTGTGGGTGTGTGGGGGGTCCTGCACTTTCCTCGTGGCGGTCGTAAGTCATCTACTAGTATTATCAGCAAATGTTAAGGTGAGATTCTTGTGTTGGTGAATTGGAAGGTCTCTAACTCCTCCAAACTATGCCTTGAAACAGATCCCCTATTATAGTACCATTGAGGGCGTCTGTTTTCTGGTGTAGTTAGGAGGAATCTGTAGCCTTCCTATTTACCAACAAAAGAATCTCCCCTTAAGGACCCTGTGATCGTGTATGGGAATTGGAGGCTTCTGATTTCTCCTGATTGTACCACGAAACACGCGCCTTCCATATTGGTTTGTGTTTCGTGGCAATATTTGAAGGACTCATTTTACCTCCAATTTTCTGACTACATGATAGGGTCCCTTAAGGTGTGAGTGGTGCGTGACCCGGGAAGTGAGAAGTGGAAAAATTATATGTATGTTGTCTAAATAATTGGTGAGTAATAACAAAAGCGGTAGTACTTAATGTAATAACTTGCTTTTGTGTTGTTGGAATTGAACAAGGTCATCAGAATTACAGTCGTGCTGATAGTAGTAGTAGTAATAGTAGTAGGAATAGTAGTAGGAATAGTTTGCTGCCTGATTGATGGGGAATGTACTCTGCTTTACAGCTTACTTGACTCGTTAATAGTACAGAGAATATCGTTCAATGTAGTTGTAGTAGTACCAACGTCAGTACAATACAGAAGTCTTAGTATATTCGAAGTAGGTAACCTTCTGTATGTTCCGTGTGTGTGAAACGGGTATGCATTTCTGGTACTGTACAATGGAGCACCTTGATTCCTCCAAAATATGCCGGGATATAGGACCATATAATATACAATAATAGTGGTGTCCTGTTGCTTGGACTAGTTTAAAGGAATCAGTTGCTCCAGATTTACCAACACTACTTCTCCCTTAAGAAATTTGTTATTCTTCAATATAAGAGAAAGTAGTCGTAGTAGAAAATGGCTGGTATATTTTAATTTGTTAGTCGCCATGTCTCCATCGGCAACTGTAGTACGTGTGCTTATAGTAGTAAAATTTCTAGTACCAGTCCTAGTAGAAAATAGATGAAAAACTTTAGTATATAACTTGAACCACCATATGATTCCCGGTTAATGTAGAATATTTACTCGTAGTTAATGATAGTAGAAGTGGAAACTAAAGTAGTGCTAATAATAGATAGCTGGAATGATTTTGGTGCGTTTACTCTACCACCAGCCACCTCTATTCCCCCACAGTTCAAGGTACTCAGTTCGTACTCTGTCTGTCTGAGTTACTCCCACACATTACATACACGTATTATCCACTCAAGGTTCTTGTGCTATCAAATATATGCACAGTAAAAACACCACCGACCGTGACCCTTTCTCCATTTATTTGTTTTTTTTTCACTCTTACTCCATCCCCCCTTTCCCCCTCCCTCCCCCCTTCAGCCCCCCATTTTAGTGGGTGGAGTTTCTTTGTCCGGCGGGAGACTACCAGTTGCATAGGAGAGGTCGTGCACCCTGCAATTTTGGTGGGTCCTGGTGGTGGCTTGTGTGCATGTCACGTTGAGGTCTAGTGTGTAGGAAGTGTTTTCTGTGTAGTCTATATGTGTTTGTATTTGTTTTAGTGTCTGTGTGTCTTTTGATATCTGTGTGTATGTTTGTGTTTCTGCATGCATGTAACTGATTGGGGTGTTTAGTCATGTAACTGGATGATGAGTGTTTTGGAGAGGTGTGGGTAGTGATGTATATGGTACAGGCGATGCGTAAGGGTTGTCAGACGCGAAATGTGTAGGAGGTATCTTTAACACATTGAGGACGGAGGAGTTTAAAGTACGTTTTTACATACAGTATTACCACCGGTAGAATAATACGAATGGTACAAATAATAGTTAGGAAGCATATATTTTTACTCAACAATGAAAACATGGAGAGGGAGAATATCTGAGGTTGATGTCGCTGCGAGATTCGTTAGGATTCTGTTGATTTAGAAGGTATGCGTTGTAGTTCGTTAGTAATAGATCAGAATTGCGAAACTAAGTTAAAAATTTCCTTGTACAGAATATACATCTCCGTACCAGGAACTGCGGTCGGAAATGAGACCAGATAAAAAGGCCTTTGTTTTGGCTACAATCGCCCCACCAGCGGGACGGACTCGTGTGGGTGTACTAGTGGCTGGAGGGGTGGAGGCAAGGTGCCGTAATTAGCAGCGTGTGGTTGAAGTGGTGTGGAGGCTAAGGTTGCAGCTCCAGGGGTATTGTTGTGGTGGGAGACCCAAGCCACCAAGGAAGGCACAGATATGTACAAGTAATACCATTTGGATATATTATGTTTTTGGTTTGTTTTTCTTAGTAACAGATGAAATCGAGGGATGGTATATGTATGGTATCGATAAAAATACAAAATACGCTGGAAAGGTGCTTGGAATGATAAGAAAATGAAATATCACTTAAATCCTAAACTGGGCACCTTTAGAATAAGATATTTTCAGAGATATTCGACTAGGATCTCTGTGATCCCAAAATATTACGCCAGGTTCTAGTCATTTACAGTAAACAATATTTAAAGGAGAATATTTATTGACAATTTTTTGCTACCTGAAGCAACAGAAGTGAAAAATGAATTAATTTGGAGGGATTGCCCATAGAATAGACCGAGGCTCTCATAAATATATTTATTAAAAACTACAGATTGTCAATAATGGCTCCATCTTAGTTGGTGTTTATTATTGAAATCAGCCTTATAGTCTATTATTTCTCCTACTAATCTTTAAATCTACTCAATGTTATCACGGGGTCAAGCAACACAATATTATGAAGGAACCCTCCTGGATTACAGTGATTCACGTTAGTAAGTCTTACGATATGTAGAGAAGGTCGTGTGTTTGTGGTTGAGCTTCGATGTGTTTTGTATTGATGTTCATGTTTGGTCGAGGTTCCAATGCTATGTTATGCAGAGTGTGCACTTCAGGTTATCCTTGGGAAAAAAACAAAAAATAAACAAAGAATATTCGCTGAGTATAGTAAAGTGGTCGCAATTTTGCTTCTTTTCATTTTCTTTTTTTACTTCGTTTTCTTCTTTTTCTCTGTTTGCTACTTATTTTTCCCTACTTTTCCCATTTCCTACTTTCCATTCTTTCTTCCTTCCAACAAATGAGGTCTTTGGTGGTTGTCTGCTTTAAGTGAATCATCTGTTGTAATTTATTTATATCACAATAATCTCTTGGATAGGTTAAGTTGGTTGGAAGGTTTAGATGTTTGGTTGCGGGTGGTGATGGTGATGGTGATGGTGGTGGTGATGGTGGTGTAGAAGAGGGCGAGGGAGAGAGTTTAGGGGGTCCCATGTTTGTTCTGTCGTGTTAACGTTGACTCTCCACTGATAACAGAAGAGCTGAGTCACCCCTATTCTGACCACACTCGACAGAAAATGTGACGTGGGTCCCACACACGGCCTGCTGGAGCGAAGGGTCAATATTGTGTGTGTGTGTGTGTGTGTGTAATTGAATATTTGTTCTTGCAAATGCTTGTGCCTTCTTTACGTGTGTAATGCCCCGAAAAAGTGTGAGTATGTGTGTGTGTGTGTGTGTGTGTGTGTATGTGTGTGTGTGTAATGAATACGTATTTGCATTTAGAAATGCTGGTTTGTTCTTCATGCTTATGTTTCAGTCTCGTGTTGCAATGTATAAACAACAGGCAAGTATGAAGAATGTCCGACTGGACTTGTTGATGCACTGACCTTGCAGTTAAGTATTATGTTTGGGACACGATCTAGTCGCATCATTTTCATGCAATGTTTCTCTTTCATGCTATTTCCTTAACATTAACATTAATACCCTTCTACTTAGTAAAGGCGGGGAACGCAGAATTTCCCCTCATGCAGATAATTCCTTCTAGACTTTATTGTTATATTTTTTTCATCCCTTACGGCTCTTTCCTTCAATCATCATTAATTAATACAATTTTATTGGGCCTTTAATGTTGTCGGAGAATTTGAGGTTGTGAGTGTCTTCAAACAAACAGTACCACAAAAATATCCACCTTTTCTAAGTTATTTCTGTTTTGTGCTGCACTTTAAAATCA
The DNA here is from genome assembly GCA_033782935.1 of Petrolisthes cinctipes. NCBI lineage: Eukaryota > Metazoa > Arthropoda > Malacostraca > Decapoda > Porcellanidae > Petrolisthes > Petrolisthes cinctipes. Next base: position 18,307 of record JAWQEG010002699.1, read on the forward strand.
TTACCCAAATACTTACAGACAATAGTAAATAGCAGCTTTTTTTAACGGAGTCACTCTGGTCCGAACGTGGCTATAGAAGGTGTCTGGATCGGAAAAAGGGGCCGGGGAGTTACTCAAGTCGTGACTCAGGAAGGAGAGACATTACCTGGGAATTTCCTCGTGACGATAAATATTGCTTCCCAGTTCCTCTCATCCTGCACCTTCTTCCACAATGTCATTTGTCACGCTGGCCATCTGGTGTGTTGGCGGCGACTCCCTATCAGTGGTTCAGAGAGATGAACCACTTATTTTGGATAGTCTATAATTCTATTGGCAATGGTATATTTCGATATATATATATATATATATATCGTTACCCATATAAAATAGCCACACTTGATTAAAATACTGACAGTGTTGCTTACTTTTGGTAAGTTAAACTTTATCATTCCTCTCAGTAACTGAAGGTGCACTGTTTTTAATTTTCTTACTCTGATTTCATATGAACCAATCCTACTGACAAACAATTGCCTCACAGTATCCACTTAGAAACATGCCTGTTCAGAAACTATTTCTCATCTCATAATTTCTCATCCCTAAATATGAAATTTCTACACAAAAATCATCTGTTCACTCAGACAGATTATCTCCACTAAACCAATCGTTGACTTATAGTCCATTTTCATCCATTCTTTGTCTGAATATTTTCCACCCACCCACACCACCCAACCAAGGACAGAAGCATTACACCCCTTCTGGATTGCATGATGTGTTAACGTGGATGACTGAAATAAGTGGTGGCATGAACTTGGAGTTAAACCTGTTCTTATCTACTCAACCACATCCTCATATTGTTTTTTTTCTTTCGTTTTTATTTTTTTTTACATATTTTCCTTATAAAATTCTGTATTCATGCCTTGTTTTTTGCTTCTGTTTATTTCTTTGAAATATTAATTTGCAGCGTTATGTCACCTATACTAGAATTTGGCTTATATTTAGTTTATTGTTAGTTATATATTGCTAATCATTTTAGTTCTTTGTCCCTTTCCAGCAACAGTTTTATTTTACACAAAGGACAATCATTGTGTTCGAGAGGATTGGGTTGTTGGTGATAAAAGTGTGTGTGTGTGGTGGGGGAGAGAACCCGTGAGTAAGGACTGGATAATGAGCCGAGTGACAGACACGTTCTGAGCTGCAGGCGGGACAATGTCAGTGTCAGGGTGGAAGGCAGGGAGAGGAGACAATGGTGAGGGGGAAGGGGGGGGGGAGACTGTCTGAGGAATGAGAGGGTGAGTAAGGAAGGATTGTAGGCGAACTATGACTCCATGTGTGTGTGTGTGTGTGTGTGTGTTTTGAAGGACAGTGCATGAGCTAGATAGGTGTGTGCCTGAAAGCGAGAAAAGAGTGCATGATACTGGTGGGAAAGGAGTTTTAAAGGAAGACAGGGAAAGAGAGAGAGGTGGCACTGGGGGACACTCAAATGGGAGAATGAGAGGAGAAGGGGAGGAAGTGGCTGGCAGTGGTAGGAATGATGGGTCTGCTGCATCTAGAGGAAGGACTAACATGCTCTCTTGTATAGGACTGAGTGAGTGAGTGAGAGAGGGAGGCTATTGTCTAGTGAGGTGCATGGAGGGGGGATGAGGAGAAGCTGTGTCTGGAAAAATGAGGTGGTGTCGGAGGCGATGGTGTGTTTGTTGCGTGTACACTCACCATTACAAATTGTCAGACACTCCTTTTCAAGTGTTTAGTTGCAGCATGTTCATTCGGTGGTGGTGGTGTGTGTTTATATGGTGAGGCAGAGAACAAAATACTGTAGGTGAAAAGAAAGGAGAAGGACAGAGATAAATAGAAGTTAGAGGTGGAAGGACGCGAAGATGATTATGATAAAGGGACTCAGAAAAACAGAGGATAAAGATGGCAGGTAATAAAATAAATATCAATATACTGGCAGCAAAAGGGTAGCGTGTAGTTATAGGTAAGGAAAAGAACCTGGAGCAGCGTGAGGAAAAAGTGAATCAAGTGAGAATAGCTGAGTGAAGGAGCAACAAGATGGAGAGGTACCATAACACTGTGGTAAAGAACAGCTGGGTGGGTGAGTGTGCGGGCGTGCATGGGGACTTGTGCGGGCGTGCGTGCTTACTTGCGTGCTGGATGCTTTGACACTGGTTAAGTTTTTTTTTTTTTTTTTTACATGCTTTCGCGTTTTATACCTGCAGTTCCATCGTCCTTCATCCTCGGTCTAGATCTGATTCTGGGTCTAGTGTTCTCTAAATCCCCCGAGAATAAAGAAATTGAAAAAATAGAGGAAATCTTGTAGAGTGATTCATCCTCTGAGTCTACTGTCAAATGTGAAGTAGCGTTTTTGCGTTTCACACCCAATGTCTAGGAGTTGTGCATGGAGTGTGGGACATTCAGAAGGGGGACGTTATGTAAGCTCTGCATGGCGTGGAGGTGTTGGGTAGGACTGATAGTGGGTGGGAGGGAAGCACAGGCCAGAGGGACGAGAATTATATGGATAGAGAGAGAGAGAAGGGATGGTTTGATAGTGAGAAAGAAGTTGATAGACAGATGAATGATAAGGATAGATAGAGGAAGGAGAATTGGGTGGTAGAGAGATGAAAGAGTATAGGACTGGGAAGGTGTGGGCAGCAAGAACAGATTAAAGATGGAGAAGAAGGAAGAATAATGGATAACGAGAATACGAAGGAGGTGAAGGGAGGTGAAAGCAGGATAGAGAGAGAGGAAAAATGAAGTGAAGGCAAAATGTGGAGGAAGGATAATGGAGGAGGAAGGATGGGGAAAGGAGGAAACATTGTTATGGAAAGGAAGAAGGAAGGTAAAGGCAGGTTGGAATTAGAGGAATGAGAAGAAAGGTGAAGGCAGGTTGGAAAGAGGCTACAACGAAAAAATAAATAAAACCTGAAAATTCCAGAGGGGGCATGAAAGAAGGAAATGAGAAAGACTTTGAAGGCAGGATAGAAAGAGAGGAATGAAAGAAGGAAATGAGAGAGAGAGTGCATGCAGGATGGAAAGAGAGAAATGAAAGAAGAAAATGAGAAAGGGTGAATGTAGGTTGGAAAGAGAGGAATGAAAGAAGGAAATGAGAAAGACTTTGAAGGCAGGATGGAAAGAGAGGAATGAAAGAAGGAAATGAGAAAGAGGGTGAATGCAGGATGGAAAGAGAGGAATGAAACAGGAGGAGGAGGAGGAGGAGGAGGAGGAGGAGGAGGCAGGGTGGGCACTTAACACCTGACTCCAGCGACAGAGGGGCGGCATTGTGTTCCAGGGTCCTGTTAATTTTTACTACACCTAAGACCCGGGAGGACCCCAGCTGATGACGCCTCACACACCGTAACAAACAGGCCAGCGAGATGAAATGACAGGCACGCAGAAATAATATCAGTTGAAAAAAAAAAACATGAATAAATCACATCAGAATAATATGACATAAGACAAAGGCATCAGAAAGTCGAATGCATACATGAATAACCGTAAATAACTTGGCATACAGCTTGAGGAACTTCAACAACTTGGCATACAGTAGTAACATCTTGGAAAAACATACTGGAAGAATAAAATAATGTATAAATACCATCAGAGGGACTAAGTATAATGGCTTACACCATAAGTAAAGGATATGAAGAAATAAACATCAAGAACTGGGTATATTGCAGTAACATCTTAGGAATAATACAGTACATGCATGGAAGAACACCTGCAATTAAATATTCAGAGATAAAATAAATATACACACAACTTAGCTGACACGGGAATAGATAACCATGAAAACAAAGGACAGAAAGTCAGACACAAAGAAAATAAATAAAACGTAACACAGACTCCAGGTTTGTCAGTGGTACGGTATATATTTACTGTTATCATCACACTCCGATATCGCATACATATCCTATTAGTCCCACACGGACCACAACTACTATACTATAACTACACATAACGATGATACTATACATACTTTACTTTTCTCCACACCGTACTGTACACTTGAATTCTGTAGATATACCAAAAAACAAACCACAACACGCGATATCACACGACATATAAAAACTAGGTTACATCACACATCACTTCCTGCATACACCACACTCCACTGCACCATACTTCACCACACCACACCCATCCATACCACACCACACCACATCACACTATGCCACTTCACAACAACAGAATTAAGGGACCCTGTGATGTAGTCAGAAATTTGGAGATATATATGCAAGTCCTTCAAATATTGCCACGAAACACCACCACCTATAGGGAAGGAGTTTGTTTCGTGGCATGATCAGGAGGAATCAGAAAGCTCCTATTTTCATGCACGATCAAAAGGACCTTAATTAATAGATCACAAAATAAAACTCGTATCGAAATAGTTCTCTCCCCTCGGCTCCTTGTAGTTCACCTTTGTATTCTCATGGACGGAATATCATGAGTAATGTTGGTTCCGGTATACTGTAGTGTGTGTACATACGTCTGGTGAAACTCTATTGCGAAAGATACTCTCAAATTCCTGTTTTATCTGTTATCTTTATTTGTCATTGCCAGTTATCTTTCACTCTTTGTTTTCTTTTGTATAGTTCTCTTATTATCTGTTATATTTATCTCATTCATTATTTATTACTTTGTCGGGTATTTTTGTTTCAAGTGCATGCATAATATTTCTTAGTTTTTGTCAGTGTAAAATTTCAGGCTACTATTTCTTTCAAACTTTGCCAGGAAACAGACTGCTTTTACCGAGGTAACCTAATCTGTTTCTTGCTGTAAGTTGGAGAAGTCACTAACCTCAAATTTGGCAGACACATTAAAAAGTTCCTTAACCCTATACTCTACACCAAGATCAACTATAGTATTCCTCTGCAGTACAGTCACGAGCACAAATAAGTATTCAGGTGTGCTTCGAATACCTAGAAACAGTAAATAAATACACAATAAGATCTCCATTGGAAGTAGTTCGTTGGTGAATTGGACCGTTCAAAGCTTCAACCAAAGCTGTATACTTATTTGTGCTCGTGACTGTACCTCCGTATTAGGCCAGCATCTCTCCCATCCTCCTCCTCCTCCTCCTCCTCCCTGCTACATACATACGTAATTCAATCTCTGATAGCACATACTAGTTAAGTCCTCTCTATCTTTCTGTTTTTTTCTACCTTTATCCCTCTCTCCTGTCTTGTTCTGTTTTGTTCTCTTCTCCATACTGTGTCTGTTATATCGCTTCTCTCTCTCTCTCTCTCTCTCTCTCTCTCTCTCTCTCTCTCTCTCTCTCTCTCTCTCTCTCTCTCTCTCTCTCTCTCTCTCTTCTTTGCCCTCTTCATATACATCAGTTTTTCCCCTTTCTTTACTCTCACCATCACATCCTTGCCAGACATCTCGCCCTCTTTAACTCCTCACCATCCTTGGCTTCCTTCCCTCACCTTCACCCCCTCAGCTGCCCTGCCAGACCACGCGGCGACAGGGCGGTGAGGAGGAGGAGGAGGAGGAGGAGGAAGACGAGGAGGAGATGGAGGAGAAGATGGAGGAGGAGAAAAAGTAGAAGTATAAGGACAAGGAAGCAAAGACTTATATCGGTAACAAATGTCTCGTGTTTTGCGAGAATGCCTTTTTGGTGTATATTAGGAAAAAATATTAAAATAAAAGAAGGAGAGAAGGATACAATGGACTTAAATAATAGCAATAGTCTGGCCCTTACGAGGCTATTTTAATTAGACTGTGCCAACCATTCTATTGGTAGGAAGGAGTGGACAGCAAAACATGAGAAGGAGGAGGAGGAGGAGGAGGAGGAGGACAGGTGGGACTAACAGCTGACCCACAGGTGATGAGAAACCCTAACACCTGATGGGGCTTGGGGGGGGGGGAGCGAGTGGATGAGTGGGTGGATGGATGTGTTGATCGGGAATGGATGGATGGATGTGTGGATTGTTAGAGAGACATGGAGTGTTTGAGGTGGGGACACAGGGAGTATAGAGAAGTGATTGGGTGAGTAGATGAGCTCGTGTATTGAATGGGACGAAGTGGGAGTGTTGTTGACAAGGAGTGGGTGGAGTGGTGTGCTGCCCTGGTTGGTTGGTTGGTAGGGATAGAGAGGTAGGGTGGTGGGTATGGTGTGGGGTGAGGTTGGAGGCAGACGAGTGTTGGACGTCTGGTCTCAACCCGTCTTGCAGGGAGGGAGGGAGATATTAGATAACACTTCTTTTTGTTTCACTTGATAATGATCTAAGACACACACACACACACACACACACACACACACACACACACACACACACACACACACACACACACACACACACACACACACACACACACACACCAATATTTTCATCATGCAAAATCACAATACCCAGTTGGGAAATTAATTAACCTTTCTGGTGCTTCAGTTCACGAATTCAGTTCGTGAATTGCTAGATGAGGTGACAATGTTTTCGTTGGTGACTGTACACTTCTCTACCGATAGAAACAGTTTGCAAGCGAAAGTAAATAATTTATTAGTGTATCACAAGGGCAGAAGGTTGGTGGTGAGTTCTTTTGGTATACTATATTATTTATACTACGGTGTTTTGTTGATATGCTAAACTCTTTTCTACTACGGTATTCATTTGTTATGCTTTGCTCTTAATACTATTGTGTTCATTTGATAAGCTATCCTCTTTTTCTATTACTATATGCAAGTCCTTTTCATTTAGTTGAACCAGCAGATGGTACCAACACACCTGCCTGTACCGGACCCCCGACCTCTACCGACTCCCACCTTCTTGCTACATAACCTCCTTGATGCTGACTCCTGCTCTACTCCTCCCCCCCTCCCTCCCTCCCTCCCTCCTCCCCCCATCATCCCAACTCGTGCGGTACAGTCGCTGGTATAAGTGTCATTCCTCCTCCCACCTCTCACTATCTTCTTGCTGTATGGATTATATATGTAGGCGTAAATACAATGCAATGTGTGTTTATATTTTCATATTAGTTTATTAATCAAAATGGATAACGAGAAGTATACAGCCACTTCCAAGTATTCTCAAGAAGTCATGATTACGCAATTTTACAACAGACTGTTTGAATATATTTATGTGACATAAACAAAATGTCATGCATGTGTAAATTGTTACTTGTTATGTTTTCATTTGCAAGTGAGAAAGTATTGTGTAGCCTATACCTTGACATTCCTTGGTCCATCCTGCCCCGCCATGTTATCATTGTTTTACCACGTCTCTGTTATTATCTATTTTTTTATATTTATCATAAGCGAAGGGGTGTTTTCTTCATCTTGTTTACATACTTAAGCTGTGTTGGCTGTTTCTTCAACATCTCTATGATTTTCACCTTGTTAATATGTTTGTAGGTAAATATGTTAATATGTTTATCTCTGTTTATGTTTGTAGCCGATAATTACAAATGTTCAGAGCTGCTTTAAATATGTTGAAATATCACACAAGAGGTAAAGCAGCTGCTCCAACTCGTGTGTGACACCTGCTGCTGTGACAGTGAAAATTTATGATAACATGACGGCAGGCTGTGGAGGCACGCGTTATATTAATTTGTTTCTTGTCAGTGAAGGTCGATGTTGATACACGATGGCTACAAATGCATAGGTGATGGGTATACCGTCCTGGTGGATATTTTGTTGTAATAGTGATGCTGGTGTTGGTAGGGACTGTAGTGATGGTGAGACGGTATAGTGTTGGTGATGTGGTGTCGCTTTAGTAGTGGTGGTAGCTGTGGTAGTTCATTTAGTTGAGAGTTCTATAAGGTGATTCTAGTTTATTCAATGATTGTGGTGGTGGTGGTTGTGGTGGTTGTTGCAGTTGGTTATGATTTTATGCTGGTGGTGGTTGTTATAGTTGTGGTCATGTTAATAATCACTGTGCTGACGAAGGAGTTGTATTAAGTTATCGCAGTGGAGGTTGTTTGTTGTGTTGATTGATGGAGTTATTATAATGATAGTTGTTGTAATGTAAACTGGGAGGAGAGTCAAGGTTACTATAATTTCGATGGCATTACAAAATAAAAATATATATATATATAAATACCGAATATATATTACAGAAGTCTTTGTGGGGACTGACGGAGGTCCAGGGTGGGGAAGGGAATTAAGGGGAGTAATGGCGTTATTATTTTTGGTGTTATTATATGTTGGTTTCTTTTGTGTTTAATGTTATTCCTGTATAGTTTGTGTGTTTGTTGAAGTTGTTATTACTTTATGGTACTTGTTAAAGGTAGTAATAGTAGTGTTGGTAGTGTTAATGTTGATGATAATGATGCAAGGAATGTTAGTTGAAGTATTTTTGATGATGATGATGGTGATGATGATGATGATAATGATGCAAGGAATGTTGGTTGTAGTCTTTTTATGATGATGATGATGATGATGGTGGTGGTGATGGTGATGATAATGATGCAAGGAATGTTAGTTGTAGTATTTTTGATGACGATGATGATGATGATGATAATGATGCAAGGAATGTTGGTTTTAGTCTTTTTGATGATGATGATGGTGATGATGCGGAAGATTGATCGTATTTATTACTTTTTTTATGACAATTGCAGAACAAGTTTGTAGAAATGTGTTGGAGTTTTCTGAAAAATAGAGGGAGACGAGTGGTAGAGGTAATATGAAGCTGGTGAAGAAGGTGATGGTGGTGGTGGTGATTGGTGGTGATTGGTGATTGGTGATGGTGGTGGTGGTGGTGATTGGTGGTGGTGGTGGTTGATGGTGGTGATGGTGGTGGTGGTGATTGGTGGTGATAGGTGGTGGTGGTGGAGCTAGTGAAGGTGATAGTGATGGTGGTGGTGGTTGGTGGTGGTGATTGGTGGTGGTGGAGGAAACTGTTGGCTCATATAACTTAACCCCAAGGCATACAGACGGGGTAAATCCAATATGAGTAGACGTCAATGCAAACCTTATAATATACGTGGAAAAATCCCCAAGGCCAAGGTATATCTCTTGGCCTTGCATATTAATTAAGAAGGTAATTATTTCTTGTCCGAGATTTGAAGGACTATACTGATTTCCTCAAACCACACTACATAAACAGATCTGTATACCCGTTTGATGGTGCGGGGTGATAGTAGTGTGTTAGTGGTGATGGTGAAGATGATAGTGGTGGTGGTGAAGATGATAGTGGTGGTGGTGGTGGTGGTGGTGGTGATAGTAGTGTTAGTGGTGATGGTGGTAGTGGTGATGGTGAAGATGGTGGTAGTGGTGATGGTGGAGATGATAGTGATGGTGGTAGTGGTGATGGTGAAGATGATAGTAGTGTTAGTGGTGATGGTGGTAGTGGTGATGGTGAAGATGATAGTGGTGGTGGTGGTGTTAGTGGTAGTGGTCGTGGTGGTAAGGACTTTGAAGTGGAATTTGTCAGAACAACAGCCGGGTGGACGACCCTACAAGGACACACACACACACACACACACACACACACACACACACACACACACACACACACACACACACACACACACACACACACACACACACCAGCATCACGGTCAACACCTCTGCTGCTGTCACTACCACCACCATCACCACAGGCACTATCACTGTTGTCATTATTACCACCATCACCACAGGCACTATCACTGTTGTCACTACCACCACCATCACCATCACCACAGGCACTATCACTGTTGTCACTACCACCACCATCACCACCACAGGCACTATCACTGTTGTCACTACTATCACCATCACCACAGGCACTATCACTGTTGTCACTATTACCTCCATCACCACAGGCACTATCACTGTTGTCATTATTACCACCATCACTACAGGCACTATCACTATTGTCACTATTACCACTATCACTGTTGTCACTATTACCACTATCACTGTTGTCACTACTATCACCATCACCACAGGCACTATCACTGTTGTCACTACTATCACCATCACCACAGGCACTATCACTGTTGTCACTATTACCACGTAGGCCTATTGCTTGAATTCTCCATCAGTATCACATCCATCCCCTTAGGGTTTAAGAGAAAGACATAGTTTCTTTTGATAGACCTAGTCAGTACAGAAGACGGTTCCCCTCGTTAATAAGGACGCGAAGAATAATTACGGTAATGAAATTGATTGATACATGTTTGATTGTACTAGACTCATTAGTACCGACAACCATAATGGGCTGTTTGTTATTACTTTGGGTGGGAGTTTCCAGAGATTCTCACGTACATAGAGTATATTGGTCTCTTATCACCCCCCTCTCCCCCGTCTCTCTCTCTCCCGTCTCTCCCCCATCTCTCTCTCTCTCTCTCTCTCTCTCTCTCTCTCTCTCTCTCTCTCTCTCTCTCTCTCTCTCTCTCTCTCTCTCTCTCTCTCTCTCTCTCTCTCTCTCTCTCTCTCTCTCTCTCTCTCTCTCTCTCTCTGATAACACCATTTTCCGTCACTAACAGATCAATCTATTACCCTCCACTTTGCTTCAGATGCAGCGTGGGAAGGATTACAGTAGCATGTCAAACAATTGAGGAAGTGTTGTGATGTGAGTGTGTGGGTGGGTGGGGGATGGTGGTGGGGGTGGGGGGAGGAAGGGGTGACACAGCAGGTGGAGTGTCAAGGAGGTGATCACTGAGGGGTGGGAAGGTCACTTGAGTGGCTCCACCCTGGGGCTGCTACTGATGCTGCCTTCTACTTCCTCGTTCTTTTCTCTTCTTACGGTACATTATATTATTATGCAATTAAAGAGTTGTTTGGTTAGTTAGTTAGTTAGTTAATGGAAGGTTTTATTTCTCTACGGTGTGTCTTCTTGATGTCAGTGCTACATGATAAGTATTTTTCATTATAAAAGCATTTTAACCAAAGTGTAGAAGGTTACAGAGGCGAGGCAGAAAGTCAGGAGCGAATTGGTATAGCGATCAGCTTGACTCAAATACTGGCAGGGATAGAGAGAACAGGAGAGTAAGGGAAGGGGAGTGCGACGTGCTGGAGGGTCAGAGGGGCATGGGGCGAAGTGGGGATTCAGAAGGGCAGGGTAAGCGATGATAAGGGCAAAAGGAGAGCAGCTAGGGAGTGAACAGAGTGACGAGCAAAGGGTTGTGAAGGTGTGGGCCAGGGAGGAGGGTGATGCATACAGCTGGGGACACAAGCACCAGCTGGCAGACGGCAAGTATTTCCGCCAGCCAGAGTGGGGTTCGCGGAAGCAGTGACTCCCTCGATGACGTGTGCCCGGCCTGAGGGGGAGTTATATAGGGGCACACCAGGCAGTAATTAAAGAAAAGGGGTGCAGGTAGTGGTGACTGGGATGCTGTGTGGGTATACAATATGGTAGCGATGAGGATAGTTTTTGTGGTTGGTGGGGGTGGGTTATTATAGTGAAGGTTGTTGTTGTTGTTGTTGTTGTTGTGATGGTGATGGATTTTGTAATGGTTCCAATCTTGGTGGTGGTGGTTGTTGTTGTAGTGTTGTGGGTGTTTTTAGAAGTAGTTTCAATCTTGGTGTTCTTGGTAATAGTGCAAGTGGTGGTGGAGGTTGTAACTGTGATGATTGCGATATTGGGGTTGCTTGTAGTGGAAGAAAGAATGGTATTGGATTGGTGGTAGTGGAAGTGGTGGTCGTAATGAAGGTGGTGTTGCAACGGGTGGGTGGAATGATGGTGAGTGTGTTTACAGTTGTTTTTGTTTGTGTCTTTGTTTACAGTGATGAAATGTGCTGTGGTGGTTGTTTACTGATAATGGAGTTTGTAGTAGTGGCGTTGATGGCATTTGCAGTGGTAATTATAGTTATAGTTTGTCTTATAGAGGAAAGGATACAGGTGCAGGTACAAGATGAGAGAAGATAGAGTAAGCGCCGAAATAATAATTATATATAAATTATTATTGCCACCGTCAAGCCAGATTTTGTCAGGTTTCTTGTCCCATGTTCGTTGGTTCTTGCTCCGGAAACTCTGCGTTGCATAAAGTCTGTCTTCAGTCTCATTGTTAATTCACCTCAACATTCACCTTAGTTTCATGCCTCAGTATTTTACTATCTTTACTTGCTTATTCAAATGTGGGCGAGAGATTGCTGTTGATAAGATGTAGTGAGTGAGGCAGTGTGCACGTCTGGTGAATGAGATAAAAAATCCTGTTTCCACCTTGGTTTTGATAGTGAGCTTTGAGGTACATGTAGTCACAAGTAGGCCAATAAGTCTATACGTATTCATGATATTGGGGGCTTATAGTAAGTCAGAACTGTCCTAATCTCAGTCATGATATACCGGTAATGAATTTTCAGTGTTCAGACAGGAGAGGCGACAGCTTTTGGGTGTGACTGTATATATGTGGTGGATGAGGCAGTGTAGTGTGGTAAGCGATATAAAGATAGAGTGGGAGAGGTAATGTGTGGGTGCAGAGGGCGAGACTAGTGAGTGTTGGTGTAATGGTGCACATCTTAACAAGCTCCATGCAGGCCGGCAGTCCGCGGGTATCGAACCCTTGATTGTCGTGGTGCCTGCAGACTGCCGACATCCCAGCCAGTAATTACACCATCACCACCACCTTCTGTCATCACCTTCCGTCACCACCACCAACACCATCCAATCTAATCTCTTGTTATTGTGGTGGTGGTGGTGGTGGAATTGAAATAATAGGTCTCGTTATGTTACGGTGTAGATAGTGGTATAGTGGTTGTAGTTGTGACGTCAGCATGGAGATCGTAGTGGGGAAGGGAAGGTGGGATCGTTGGTAGTGATGGAAGTGAGGTGGATGGTTGTGGGATCTATCGTTGTGAAGGTGGAAATTACTGTGGAGGGATGAGGACGTGTAATAGGGTGGAGGGAAATTGTGATGTGGGTAGTGGTGTTGGTAGAGGATGATGGTGGAGATGGTGATGCGATGTAGAGGTATAGGTGCTGATGATGATGGTGGTGGTGATAGTGATGAAGAAAATGACTATCATGTGGCTGGTATTTATGGTGACGGATGGTGAGGGTGACCAAACAGATCTTGCAGTCCATACAAAGTGATCTGACTTTGGTAATACATTAGCAGGAGTAAAGTATAACAAAGCTAAAGGCTCTCTTCCCCATCCTCTATACTCGTGATTGTGGAGTTTTGTGTGTGAACGTGAGGGGAGTACTGGTGGGGGTCAAGCAGGAAGTGTAAAGGTGAATAAAGATGAAATGGTAGATGTAGTTGTGTGATGGTAGTTGTGGCTGCGACTGTGGTGATAGTGGCAGTGGTAGTGACGTTGGTGTTAATGGTGGGAATGTTGGCAAAGGCGGTTGTAAAGGTGGTAGAAATGGTGGTAGTAATATGGTGGTAACGACAGTGGTTGCTGCTCGTGGTTGTTACAAAGGGTTAATTATGGTTAGGGAAGGAGTGGTACGGGCGAGGTGGGTTGGGGTTGGGGAGGGGGGGAAGGGGAGTGTGAGCGTTAGAGGAGTATTAAGTGTGAGGAGAAGGGAGGGTGGTTTATAGTGGGAGGAAATATGCTGTGGTGATGGAAAAGAGTGATGAGCATGGAGTAGCTGGTGGTGATGATGCTGAGGAAGCCAGTGGTAATGGTGATGGTGTTTCCAAGTTGTGGTAGAGGTAATAATATTTGTAGTGCTGGTGGTTGAGGTAATTCTAGGAGCGGTGATATTGAGGAAGGCAGTGTTATGGTATTGGAGGTGGTTGAGGTGGTGGTAGTGGAGGTGGTAGTGGCAGTGATGTTGTGGGAAGCAGTGTTATGGTGTTGATGGTGGTGCTGGAGGTGGTTGTGGTGGTGGTCGTCATGATGGAGGTAGTGGTGATGGAATTTAGTTGTGTCGTTAGTGGCAATTGTTGGACAAAAAAGTACTGTAATGGTCTTCTTGGTAGTGATGGTAGGAGAATGGGGTCGAAAAGAGGATTTGCTGATGACAGAGAGAAAGAAAAAGTAAGAGGGAGAGAGAGAGAGAGAGTAAGGGGTTGGGGGAGAAGTGGACCAGTGCAGGCACGAGGGAGGAAGGTGTACGTTGGATTTTAGGAGATTTGGCTGATAATGGTTATGGTAGTTTGGGAAAGAGAATGTGATTTTGACAGTGAAAGGAGGGAAGGAAGGGGCTGATAGTGGTGGTGGTGGTGATGGTGATGATGATGATGATGATGATGTTGGCGACAGTGGGGGGAAAAAGGGAAGGAAGGGGGTGATGGTATTTTGAGGAAGGAAATGTATTGGCAACAGTGTGAGAAGGGAGAGACAGGGGTGTTGTTATTGGTGGTGGTGGTGGAGGGAGTGTGATGGCGACAGTGAGAGGAGGGGGTGATGGTGGTGGTGGGAGTGTGATGGCGACAGTGAGAGGAGGGGGTGGTGGTGGTGGGGGGAGTGTGATGGCGACAGTGAGAGAAGGGGGTGGTGGTGGAGGAGGGAGTGTGGTGGCGACAGTGAGAGGAGGGGGTGGTGGTGGAGGAGGGAGTGTGATGGCGACAGTGAGAGGAGGGGGTGGTGGTGGAGGAGGGAGTGTGATGGCGACAGTGAGAGGAGGGGGTGGTGGTGGAGGAGGGAGTGTGATGGCGACATTGAGAGGAGGGGGTGGTGGTGGAGGAGGGAGTGTGGTGGCGACAGTGAGAGGAGGGGGTGGTGGTGGAGGAGGGAGTGTGATGGCGACAGTGAGAGGAGGGGGTGGTGGTGGAGGAGGGAGTGTGGTGGCGACAGTGAGAGGATTGGGTGGTGGTGAAGGAGGGAGTGTGGTGGCGACAGTGAGAGGATTGGGTGATGGTGGTGGAGGGAGTGTGGTGGCGACAGTGAGAGGAGGGGGTGGTGGTGGAGGAGGGAGTGTGGTGGCGACAGTGAGAGGAGGGGGTGGTGGTGGAGGAGGGAGTGTGGTGGCGACAGTGAGAGGAGGGGGTGGTGGTGGAGGAGGGAGTGTGGTGGCGACAGTGAGAGGAGGGGGTGGTGGTGGAGGAGGGAGTGTGGTGGCGACAGTGAGGGAGGGAAGGGGGTGGTGGTGGAGGAGGGAGTGTGGTGGCGACAGTGAGAGACTGGAGTGAGGGAGGGAAGGGGGTGAGGGTACAGGGCGTGGCGCCGCAGCAGCCAGCGGTCCATGACGCCCTCAAGGCCAGCCTCCAGGCCCGGCGCCACCACCACAACTACCACAACCACTACAACACTCCCTTCTCTGCTACCATTACCACTACTAACACTACTATATTAACCCCTCTACTGCCTTCAGGCCCCCTCCTACCACTATCACAACACATACTACACTCCTTATTCTACAGAGGTACTTCCACTAATATCATATTATGTCACCTGTCACCACGGTACATACATCACTCACCACCAGAATATCCCCCATCACCATAACAACCTCCACCAATACCTCTCCCTCACCACCATTAGCAACATCACCACCTCTACTAACAACACCAATATCTCTCTCACTTCCTCACCTCCACCACCAGTAACCCTCCCCTCAGCCACCCCAGATATACTTTATTACGGCGTCTGATATGAGGGTCGGGTTTGTTTAGGTGCTCTACCATGCTATTGGTTCATTGGAGGTTAGAGATTCCTCCATACTAAGCTAGGAAACAGGCCAAATCAGCTTGATTAAAGTACGTATTCTTTGTAATATATGCCAGCGTTGTATTATTCTCTTTACTGAACCACATCTATAGTTAAAGAGGAGGTCGAGTTGATGGAAGGAAAGGAAACGAGTTAGGAGTTAGGAGGATTGAATGGAAAGATAAAGAAATATGAAGAGAGAGGGAATTGAATAGATATATAGGAGAGAGAGAGAGAGAGAGAGAGAGAGGAGGGAGGCGACGAGAGCGAGAGTATATATATATATATATATATATATATATATATATATATATATATATATATATATATATATATATATATATATATATATATATATATATATATATATATATATATATATATATATATATATATATATATACAGACGAGGAAACAAGAGAGGAGCCGAGAACATTAACTGAACAAAATCTAAGGTTGAAACATAAATCGTCGTCATAACAGCAAAGCCAGATGTTCAACGGTACACACCACGAGGCCAGCGAGGACAGACAACCCCAGATGTTGGATGAGACAGAAGAGCGCGCAAGACTGAATTAACGAGAATAGTCCCATATTTAAGGCGAAAACGAGAGAGAAACCACGGTTACATGCAGACCCTGGCGTTACACGAGACACACGAGCACGAGACTGAAGTAAGAGGACAATCTTAGGTGTAAGACGAGACACTAGAGCCCTCCATCTCTTACCTTGTCACCCGAGTCCCCTCTTCCTCTCATTATGGTCCGACTTGGTCCTCTTTGGGTCGCTGGGGTATTGTCTTCTTCGTCCTCTTCAGATCATTGTGCTTTTCTCTCCTTCACTTTTTTCATACTTACGTTTTGTGGGTTGGAAATGGGAAAATGGAGTCTCGATGTTGATGTTGATAATAATGATGAAATTAACAACTCGTTTTTGTTTGCTTGTTTGTTTATTTGTTGTTTGTTTGGTAAGTGAACAAGATAAATTTGTCATTATGATGCCGAAAAGTTATCAACATTGAGGTGATCCAAGTCAGAGATTAAGGTCAGGAATGGATGTAAATTATTCATTATTAGTAAGAATATGGGTTGTTTTTGTTCGAAGAATTTATTTCACGTTTTCAAAGATATGCACTTCATCGAATGCCCTTCTAGTTTTCTATATTTTCTTTGTTTCATATGTTCAATTATTCATTACAAAGCATTGGAGGTGCACAAATATAATATTTGTATTTACTGAATATTGTGCTCAATATGTCTGTTCTTTTAGCTCACACACACACACACACACACACACACACACACACACACACACACACACACACACACACACACACACACACACACACACACACACTCTTAAGGTAATGCCATGAATAAACATCTTGCTAACGTTCCCTTTCCCTTTCTCCAGGTGAGTATTGTACTAGTCTGGCGACTGACACGTGGTCAGGGCGGCGTTGTCCTGCTGGAGGTGTCGGTAAGTGTGTGTGTATGTGTGTGTGTGTGTGTGTGTGTGTGTGTGTGTGTGTATGTGTGTGTGTGTATAGAATTAAAGTTGCTATAGAAGGATGCGTAAAGAAACATTAAATAATTGTGTGTATCAATATGTCTCTCTTTGTTGCAGAAGGTACCGAGAAAAAGGGTCATATATATTGAATGTGTTCGTGTATACCTGTGTGTGTTATGTGTATACATGTATACAAGTCTGTGTGTATGTATGTTCAATACATACTGTACAAGTGACCACCTGGAGAACCTGAGTCGTGTGTAGCCCAGCTGCTGTGGACATGTCTTGCAGGTCCGCTCTGTGTGTGTGTGTGTGTGTGTGTGTGTGTGTGTGGTAATGATGTAATTGTCCTCCCCTATATCATAATTTTGCGAGGGAACTAGAGGAGGACATGACTTGCCTACTTTCCTTATCTCTCTGTGATTTTATCCTCATTACTACTGTACTGTATGTACCGTACTGAAAATGTGTAGGAAATATTTTAATTCTACAGATAGTCGACATAATTTTTTTAGAGGGTGTTAACGACAATGTCTGATGTAGATCTGGATTCATTGGTAGCTTGAGACGAGAAAAAAATGTCCTCTCGTGAAAATGTGATTCTGGTATTATCTAACTTTTGTGTGGTAGTGATGTTTGTGTGGTTGTGGTGGTACTCGTTTTGGTGATGATGGAGAGGTGATACCAGTGCAGGATGAAATGGTCATGCTTTATGTTGTGGTGAGTGGTAGTGCAAAACATGGAAGGTAGTGTTGCAGTTTGCTGTTGATTTGTTACATGTTAGGTGTTGCAGGAAGACGTTGGCAATGTTGCTAAAGGTAATGGGTAGTGTTACATGTAGTGATGGTGGTTGTGGTAGTTGAGGTGGTGGTAGTTGAGGTAACCAGTCAGTATAGTAGTATACTAGTGGAGGTGGAGGTAGTGGTTTATGTTTCCAGTTATTATAGTAGTAGTAGTAGTAGTGGTGGTGGTAGTGGAGGTGGTGGTTGAGGTTACCAGTTTTATAGCAGTAGTAGTAGTAGTAGTAGTAGTGGTGGTGGTGGTGGTGGTTGTTGAGGTTACCAATTATTATAGTAGTAGTAGTAGCAATGGTGGTAGTGGATGTGGTGGTTGAGGTTACTAGCTTTATAGTAGTAGTAGTAGTAGTAGTAGTAGTAGTAGTAGTAGTAGTAGTAGTAGTAGTAGTGGTAGTGGAGGTGGTGGTTGAGGTAGGGCAGCTGTCGGGTGCTGGGGGCAGGAGTTGTTACATACCTGGAGGGCACAGGTTCGCTTCCGCCCACCATGTTGGGTCTTCCTCACTCCTGATGCCAGCCACTCACACACACACACACTCACACGCACATCCGGACTCACCCCTTCACACCCATTCATGCGCACTCACTCGCCCACACACACTAACGTTTAGGATTGCACACACACAAACACCCTCACTTGCTCACACTCACACATACATTTGCGTGCACTCATACTCGCGTTCACATACACCACATCATTCTTCTCAATCACACACACACACACACACACACACACACACACTTATTCACATTCATGTTCACAACCGCATTCCCACACGTTCAGTCATACACGCACAGATGCACTCGTTCAAGTATACACATATAAACTCACATGTATTCAGATTTCCAAAAGCATATAATCATTCATACATAATATTATGTAGGTGTACACGTTGTTGCATACACACAAACCTGTATATGCGTGCACACATACATGCAAGAACCCAAGGAAACCAACAGTCAACTCACAGAAACTGAAAACTCACAGACGTGCTGCATTTACACACACACACGCTGGAAAAGAAAGCACGCATACACATAGTTTCCTCCCCACTTTTCCTTCACTTGACCACACACACACACACACACACACACACACACACACACACACACACACACACACACACACACACACACACACACACACACACACACACACACACACACACACACACACACACTCTCCCTTTCTGACCACACACTCACACTGACTTTACGATACACTTTCCCACAGCCACCACTGTGAATGAGTTGGCAAGTTCACTATGCAGTAAATACTCTCCAATATTGTCCACAGTAATCCAGGGTAATGCTCGGCTTCATAAGGGATATACAAATGTGATCTGATGTAGTTATTGTCCTTAGCCTAGACAGTGAGCGTTACGGAAAAATGGGAATATTTAGAAGTACTGTAGGTTGAATGTTAGAAGAGTGCAGAGGATGAGAATAGTGACTAGGTGGAATGAACAGAGGCAAAGGGGAGGGAATGATCAGAGGCAAAGGGAATGGAAAGGGACAGAAGCAAGGACATTGGGTTGGGGAGATTGAGGGTGGTGTTAGGGTAGGGGGGGGGAGACAAGGAGAGTGTGTGTGTGTGGAGAGAGAGAGAGAGAGAGAGAGAGAGAGAGAGAGAGAGAGAGACGTTGCTAATCATGCTTTTCGTGTGTCCCATAAATCTTCTTCCCAGTCCTTCCTTCGATTTTTTTTACCAACTCGTTCGATCACACACCACCACCACCAGTTCACCTTTGTAGCACACCGGGGATATGTTTGTGTGTGAAGGTGAACTTGTGACTGGATGTAGATACGCTAAAGGTAGATGTTGGTTGATTGATTGAACTTAGCGAAAAAGATAGATCTGGGTCCAAGTGTGGGTGTAGCAAATAGATGTAGGTTTTGATGTACACAGAAGAGAGAGCAGGTGTTGTTAGTCCATGTGTTGGTGTAGGGGTGGATGTGGTTGTTGTTTTGTTTCTGGATGTAGGTGTGAATCCAGATAAGCCAGTGTGATTGGATCCGGGTGAGTGAGAGTCTGGATACAGATGTGGGTCGAGAACATTTGGTTGAGGAAGAAGGTGGGGATGTGGGGCGTGTAGAAAGTGGCTCGGGGCTGGTGGGCGGGTGGGTAAATTGAGAAAGGTGATGAGGTCGAGTAAGGACAAGTTTCTAATCCCATAGTCCATAATCCCATGTTTTCTCCTGGTCGGGCCTGGATGGGAGGAGTTCTGGAGGTGGTGGGCGAGAGGGTGAGCTTGGGGAAGGGGGATGAGGCTCAAGAAATGGAAATCTGGAAGACGTACAGTACATAGAGAGTGTGGTCTAGAAGGAGGATGAGATGCTTAAGAAATTGAGGACACGATGGGCAGTAACCGATTTGAATAAAATAAATCAGAATTTGTGGTTTGTGGAAGCGAGATTCTCGAATACTGGAGTCTGAAAGGTTACCTCTGATATAATTAAAATTTTAAAGTTGATAGATGGTGAGGATCTGAAGGAAATAAAATGCTGTAATAGATATGGGAAGTGGAAGGTAGCCAGCCACACACAGGTTCTGGTCGCAGAAGCTTAGTCTCGGGAGGGAGTAAAAGGTACATTGTTGTAAAGAGGAGAATGAGGATGAAGGAGAAGTGGAGAAGGAGAAGAGTCAGTGAAGTGGAAGGGGGTCGAAGTAAGGAAGAAAAATGCATGAGACGGAAAGAAAGAAGCAGAAAAATTTGGAAAGATATGGAAGGGAGGAGGAGGCAGGATAGAACAGAGAGAACAGAGACAGAGATGATAAGGAAAATATACAGAGAAACTGTGGCCATTAGAATCATAAGAGGAGGAAAGAAAAGAAGATGCGTAGGATAAAGATGAAGAAAAAGAGAAAGGAACTGAGTGAGGGGAAAAATGAAACAAGCAAATAAATCCCTGACGACTTCCATGCACGAAAAAGGAGGAGAAAGAAGATTAGAGGGAGGATAGAAAAGCACGAAAGGATAGGAGGAGAATGAGGGAACAAATAACACATGCAGACTTTTTTTTTTTTTTTTTTTTTTTTTTTTTTTTTAGTAAATCCCTGACCACCTCAATGAATGAATGAATGAATGAATGAAGGAGGAGCTATATATACTGTACTGTACTAGACCAGCTGATGACGTGGAAATGGGCCAGGCAGCACACATTATTATCCTTGTCTCGGCCACCTGGGTTCACTTCTGAGGAGCCGACCACCGCTGCCGACCGACTGCCCCTCTTCAGCTCTTCATCCCTTTTCTTTCTTTCTGCCCCCCCCCCCTGTCCCCCCCCCTTACCATAAGACACCCACCCCTGGCTCATCATCATCATCATCACCATTCCTTTTCTGTCCCATAAGATATTGAACCCTGCCTCTTCCTCCTTCCTTTTCTCTCTCTCTCTCTCTCTCTCTCTCTCTCTCTCTCTCTCTCTCTCTCTCTCTCTCTCTCTCTCTCTCTCTCTCTCTCTCTCTCCTCTCTCTCTCTCTCTCTCTCTCTCTCTCTCTCTCTCTCTCTCTCTCATAGAACGCCTCCGCCTCCCTCATTTTTCACCCTATTAACACTCATCCCTTCGCCTCCGCTTCTTTTTTCTTTTTGTTCCTTTTTTTTCTTCTTCTTTTTCTTCTTCTTCATACTGTTAGGCTTTCATAAACCATAGTATCAATATTATGTGTGTTACTTGGTTCGTCTCAGTTTGTGTTAATCATTCCAATTCACGAAAAAAACAAATTAAAATAAGGAGGGGCTGGCCCTATATACCTGGGCTACCGAAGCACATCCCAGGAGATGGGACCAGAGTTTACTGGACCAGGAGTCTAGGAGTCTAGGAGTCTTTGATCCCACAGCCAGTGCTGTGGGCCCAAGTCCACGTTACCACAAGAGCTGCAAGTGGGGCCGCACCTTCCATGAGACCAGTCCTGAAGGGACCATAAAGGGGGAGGGAGTTTAGACTGCCACATGCAAAGGGATAATGCACCCCCAAGTGCTGGCTGTCCACACAGCAGTGGAAAAAAAAAAAGCCTCCGTTGCCTCCGTTTGCAGTATACCTCGCGTGGATTTTTAAATCCATGTGGGCAGGATCTCGTCAAATCCACTAGAAAGTGACCAGATCCTACAACAATTTTTTTTCTAGCCCTGTGGGGGATGGCTAGTATTCACTGAGAATAAAGTCAGCCCCCCTGGGAAGTGTATGAACAAGTTGAGACCAAGAGTGAATGAATGGAGAGTGTTGGGTTGGATCGTCCCATTCACACCAAGCATTACAGACTAATAAATGACCCATGTCCTGTTTATGGAGTGTTTGTTTCCCTCGTCTCGTGACCTTTAATCCACTCGGCCGGACCGCCAGGATATTACGTAGTGAATGAGTGAATGAATGAATCTAGCGCTCTTGTTATTTTAGGGGATGATGAATGAATGAGTGAGTGGACGGATGGATGCACATTTATTATTAATTATTACTTTAGTGAGTTATTAATGACTTTGAACTAGTACAGAGGGACACACAAATGAGTGAAAGAATCAGTGAATGAAAGAAGCCTCCAGCCTGTTATTCTCTCTATTCCCTCCACAACCATTGAGTGTTTTAGCCAGCGGAAGTATACAATGATAGTGACATCCATTACTACAGTGCACATTCGTTTGTGGTTGTTGAGAAAAGAGAGTTGCTTGTTTGTAGCTTCATTGTGGCTTAGATAGAAATGACATAAGTGTTTGTACTGTATGTTCATTCATGTGGCATAGAGAATTAGCTACAGTGTAGTTATTTATTCTGTATCTGCGGTTTAGAGAGAAGGGAGGTTTTGAAGACGAAAGATGCTTGCCTGAGTAATGTTGTAATGCTTTAAAGAGAAGTTAGTTAGTGATAAGAATGACGGTAAAGGTAACGTCACAGTTCTGTTTTTATATTATATGATCAAATTAGAAAAGGTATAAGGGGTGTTGTTAATAGATTGAGTGTAATTCCTCGAAGGGAAACAAATAGTAAAAGTAGCAGTAGTAGTAGTAGTAGTAATAATAGCAGTAGCTGTAGTAGTAGTAGTAGGAGGAGGAGGAATAGTAGTTGTTGTAGTATTAATAGCAGTAGTTGGATTATTATTATTATTATTATTAATCGTAGTAGTAGTAGTAGTAGTAGTAGTAGTATTAGGAAGTAGTAGTAGTAGTAGTAGTAGTAGGATCCAGAGCTAGTGCCCCTGGAGAGTATGTTGTTAGCAGGCCATTATGAGCATCACACCTGCCCTGACACCTGCCTCCCTCACCTGGGTGGAGCACAGGAAGTGGCCCCCTCCTCCTCCTCCTTCTCTTCCCTCCCCGCCACGCCCCGCACCCCTCCCCCTACCTGAGAGAAAGGACCAGAAAGGTGTGTGTGTGTGTGTGTGTGTGTGTGTGTGTGTGTGTGTGTGTGTGTGTCAGAGAGGGATGATGATAAGAGGTAAAAGGGAAAACAAACTGGATTAGGAGAGAAGTGAAAGGAAGAAAGGAAAAAGTGCGAGACATATTGAGAACGAAAGAAGGTAGAGAAGAAGAATAAATAAGAGATAAGGAAGGATGAACAAGAAAAAGAAAAGGAATGAATGAGAGGAAAGGGAACTTCATAGATCGATATTCCAAGTTGTTTGTGGATATAATTATCAGGTGTATAGTAGCAGTGGTTGGCTATGTTGTATGCGAAGTCAGTGTCAAGGCCTACCATCGGGTTTACAGTAGAAAGTTTTATCAATTTAAAGGATTATTTGGCCGTGAGTGAGTCCTTCGTGTCTGATTAGAAATGTCGCCCAAACAGAGGAGGAGAAAGAGGAGGAGGAGGAGCATAAGACGGCAAGAGGAAGGGAGGGGAGAAGGAGGAAGGGAGGGAGGAAGGAAGAATGAATGAATGAATGAATGGCGAGTGTTGGTGGAGAGGAAGGAAGGGAAAGAAAGGGTGACGGAAGGATGTTTGTTGTACTGGGTGGCGTGTAAGAGGAAGAGAAAGGGACAGGATCGAGCGAACAAGGCGAGGAAAAGGCGTGAGGAAAAATGCCACAGGGAAAAAGGAGTGAGACTAAAGAAAGAGAAAGTAGCAACATCAGTTTCATAAAGCGAGGAAAGAGAGTAAGGACTGAGTGTGAAGGCGAGACGGGAGTTATTGAATCGTGAGAAAAAGTCTGAGAGGGAAGCGGGATGGTTGATAAAGAAACATGAGGACAGTAACCCTAAAGAAATGTACTAAGGAGAAAAGTGGGGATAACGTGGAGAAAAAAGAAGCCAGAGTAAGAAACTTAATCGGGAAATGCTCAGTTGTGGTGAGTAGAAAGATATCATGTAGGAGGCCCTGGCAGTCTGAAGGGAAGGGAAGGAAGGAAGGAGAAAGGGAGGTGTAGTAATGAGGTATTGGACGGCGCCAGGTTTTGGAAATCGGTAGGGTCGTCAGTCGTGCGTACAGACGTGGGTGTGAGTCCGTGTGGTAAGGAGAGGAAATCGAGGAGAATTATAAATTTTGTAGGAAACGGGAATGTATAGGGAAAGGAAAGGAATGAGGAAGGAGGTGTAAGAGACTGGGAGAGTTTGGAGGCATGCAGTGGAGAGGTATACGAGAAGAGTAATAGGGAGAAGAGTTAATGGGGTAAGAAATATGTGTGAAACTAATAATGAAAGAGATAAAGAGGGTTGAGAAAAGAGATATGGAAAGGAGAAAGAAAGGGGCAAAAAAGAAGATTGTATAATAAATAGAGAGGAAGGAAGAACGGAGTAAGTAAAGGGATAAGATAGGTGATACGGAAGGAGCAAAAAAGGATATGAAGATGGAGGAATGACAGATGCAGTTGTCTTGTGTAATCTGTACAGTCAGAAAAATATAGGAGTTGTCTTGGGTTGGCTCTTTCGTATTATTAGAGTAAGAGCCATTTTTTTGGTGTTTACTCATAATGGTATCCCTGTTTACACTCAGAACTTGATGGGACATTACGAAATTGGAGTATATGAATAACCACACCTCACCTGAACACCTTGGGAGACACTCACGGAACTTGAGTATCTTTGCGTCCTTGAGACACACCTTAGGTAAACTTTCATAAACCTTCCGTGGGCCTTCGTGGATATTGATCAGGGCTCGTCAAACCTTGGATAGACCATTTGATTTTGGATAGGTCTCTTCCACGAAGCTTAGATTAACTGAGGCAAATCTAGGATATACAGTGACATCCAACTCATGTATTACGCTGGGATATACAGTGACATCCAACTCATGCATTACGTTGGGATATACAGTGACATCCAACTCATTCATTACGTTGGGATATACAGAGGACATCCAACTCGTGCATTACGTTGGGATATACAGTGACATCCAACTCGTGCATTACGCTTCGTTCAGTGATAAATTCTGGGCGTTGGCTCACGTTGGGAAGTGTGGGTGGATGGGCGGGCTGGCTGGCGGGGGGAAACGGGAGGAGGGAGGGTGGGCTGGATGACGTGGGCGTTTGGGGGCGTGGACGTGTGTGAGGTGAACAATGGCAGGGACAAAGGCCACATCACGCCACCAGGGAGTAAATGAGGGGAATTATGACAGACCTGGCGAGCGTCATGGTGGCCGCCTCTCCTCTCACTCCTAGCTGCATCCCCATCCTTCCTCCATGCATCCTCTTTTGCCCGTGCCCTCTCATCCTTCCCCCTGCCCATACTTTCTGTTTTATCTGTTCCATTCCCCACTCCTCCCCTTTTCCCTGCCTCCTATTTATGTCATTCTTCCCTCTCTCTTTTTTTTGGCTTCCTGTTCTTCATCCCCCACTGCCCTTTCTCTTGTCCTCATATCCTTTCCCCACCCACCACCAAACCTCTCTTTACCTCCTGTTATGTTTTCAAATGTTTATCGTATTTTATCATCTTTGCTCTCTACCCTCCCCCCCTTTGCCTTTTCTTCCGTTTACCTTTCCTCTCATCATCTTCCACTCCTGCCCTTCTCCTTATCTTCTGCCACCATCACTACTATCTTTGTGTATAATATTATATAAAAACAACTATGATGTGGTCTGTGTCTGAGTTCCCTGATATAAACAAGAGGTCTTTGTGTCGCCGAGCGTGTGTTGTGTTGTGTTGTGGTGTTGTACCGCACTGATAGATTATAATTACCTGCAAAGACAATACTCGTAATTATTTCCACTTACCGTCGCATAGCTTATCACGTCGAGTTTTTGTTGTCTTCCTGGAAATTTTTGGGTAATGATATGAATAGTACGTTAAATGTCAGGGTTGGTAGTGCAGTGTTGTTGTTGCTGTTGTTGTTGTTGTTATTATGATTTGTATTATTACTGTTAATGTTATTATTATTATTATTATTATTATTATTATTATTATTAATGTTATTTTAATTTTAATTTTTAATTACTTTTCATTTATTCTTTTACTTTTATTATTATTTCCTTATCATGATATCAATTATACAATAAATGACAAGTATCCTTTCTTGTCCGTATACAGGTTTGCCAAACATGTTGCTTAAGGTAGCCTAACTCAATCCTGTCAGAAAGAGTAAACTTCTGTATATCTGGTGACCCCTGTAGTTGTCTACTATATAATTTTATCTAGCTCATCTCAACCCTGAACCTCCCTCTCTCCCTTCCCTACACGGCTTCTCCCCTGCCGCTTACATACTCCTCTCTCCCTCTCACTCTCCATGATGTTTTCCTACCTACCTCTGTCTCCTTATAATTCCTTAACCTGACGTTCCTGCCTCCCCTCTCTAACCCTTTCTCCTCCATCATACGTTCTTAATTAACTCCCTTTCCCTTCCCCTCTACCTACCCCATGCAGCTCCCCTTTGCATCCACTGACCCCCATCTTAACCCCTCCTCCATGCTCCCCTTTCCATACTCTGACCCCATCCTTTAACCCCTCCCCTTGCCTCCCCCTACTCCCATATTCCACTGTCCCCCTTCCTGCCTTCCCTTTATAACGGTGTACACATGGTCTGACCCCTTCCTCATGTTTATGTGTGTGTGTGTTTGTTTATTTATGTGTACAGTTATATTTATGTGAGTGTTCGACTGTTCATAGATGATGCTTTATGTTTATGTATGTGTAAATATTCCCATCCTTTCCTTTCACTTCGGGAGAAAGAAAGGAAGGAATGGGAAGACAGACAGAAAAGAGAGATACCAAAATGTGACGGTTGGAGGGACGGGGAAATGATAAGGACCAGATGAGAAAATTGGGAAAGATGTAAGGAAGGAGATGCATGGGTGAAGGTGAAGGTTGGAGGGACGGGGAAATGATAAGAACGAGATGAGAGAACAGGATAAGAAGTGAGGGTGGAGATGAGTGAAGGTAGAATCGCCTATATACTGTAGTCTACACTTCTCTGCCCCCGGTATTAATAAGTCAACTACTCGTGGTTAGACCCATTTCCTGAGCCACGACTGGATTCGACGGTCAGACAACCAACCAACCAACACCTGTCGAGGAAGTGGCCCCCATCCCCCCCCCCTCTCCTCACTCCTCCCTTCTGTCCTGCTCTTCCTTCCTCTTTCTTGTGTCCTGCCCATGCCATATTGTCCTGCCTCTCTTGTGTCTCATCCATTCCCGTATCGTCCACTCCTCTTCTTTATCCATCTTGTCCTTCCTATCCTACTACATGCCTTGGTGTCCTGTCCCTCCTTGCAGTGTCCTACTTTCCTTCCTGTCCTTCCTTCATCAACCTTGCGTCCTCCTGTATAATAATATCCTTCCCATGACTGTCTTCCTATGTTGTCCTTCCCTGCCTTGTTTCCTGCTCCTATCATAAAGTTCTGTTCATTTTTTGTCCTCCACCTCGTCATATTTTTTCCTCTCCTTTCCGCCATTTTTTCCCCTATCCTTTCCTAGTTTTTTCCTCTCTCCCCTGTCCTATCTACTTGTCTGTCTCTTCCTTCTTATCTCCTTCTTCCTCCAGTTCTCACAAATCCTCTATACCTCGACCCTTCGCTTCCTTCACTTTGCCCACCTCTTCTCCCTCCTATCTGTCTCTTGTCTTCCTCTCGCTTCTGTGGTTTCTCTCCCCCTCGCACGTACCTGGTGTGAGAGAGATGGGAAGGATGGAAATGGAAGAGGGTACACATAGACGGAAGAGAATGGGATGCGAAGGGAAGAGAGAAGAAAGGTAGAAAAGACTAATGATTGCAAGTATAAGAAA
>JAWQEG010002700.1:0-25000 GCA_033782935.1 Petrolisthes cinctipes
TATCTTTGTCTATATGTGTCTATCTATCTATTTATCAGTCTATCTATCTATCTGCACCACCTCTCTCTCTCTCTCTCTCTCTCTCTCTCTCCAAATATTAGTGCTAAAATAATCAGACGAATAGACTATAATATCCACAAGCCTATCGATTACTCTGACCTCTGGTGGTGGCAAGTAATCCAGCTCATATGCCTCACTGTCTAGTTTTATTGTTGTGATCCTCTATTTCTTATGGTACACTACATTAAGGGGGAAATAAAGTGTTGGTAAATCTGGAGCAACTGATTCCTTAAAACTATTTCAAGCAACAGACCACTATAATTTCTGAGAGAGAGAGAGAGAGAGAGAGAGAGAGAGAGAGAGAGAGAGAGAGAGAGAGAGAGAGATGTGGAGTAAAAATATACGAACACATTCCCAGGAGGAGAGAAGACTGGGAGAAAGAGGGAATGAGAGAAGAGTGAGAGAAAGAGGGAATGAGAAAAGAGGAGAGAGAAAGAGGGAATAAGAGAAAAGGAGATTGGAATGGAAAGAATGGAAAATAGTGAGGGAGGTAGCAAATGAGAAGAATAGGAGAGTGGGTAAAAAAGAGAGAGAGAGAGAGAGAGAGAGAGAGAGAGAGAGAGAGAGAGTGAGAGTGTGTGTGTCATCTGAGACTCCCAGCCAAAACATTACTATCTCGACATGTCTTCTCTCTCTCTCTCTCTCTCTCTCTCTCTCTCTCTCTCTCTCTCTCTCTCTCTCTCATGCACGCACCCAGGGGCAAACACACACAAACATACATATACAGTACATCAACACAATGCACACAGTCACACGTATGTATGTATGTATGTATTATATTTACCGGACCCAAATTAATGTTCTATACACTTGGAACATCACACATTCTTTCATACATTAATAACATGGACTCATTTTTTTTTTTTTTTTTTCAGTTCATACACCTTTCAATTGAATAGATAAATCTTAAGAAAACTTTCGGTTCTTTTAGCAAATTTGTAAAAAAGAGTGCTTCTCAGTTGACTCCAATAATGTCTATAGGTTTAGTTAAAGTGAATAAAGTGTGTTATTGTGTTGATGAAAGTGGCTGGAAGAGGTGAGGAAGTGGCAGATTGAGGAAAGAAGGAAGAATGAGACGTGCGAGTGGCAGGCTGAGAGGAAAGGAAGGCAGAATAGAGACAGGTCGAAGAGGCAGAGAGGAGAGCTATAGAGGCTAAGAGGAATGTAAGGCAGGATAGAGACAGATTGAGGAGGCAGAGAGAGGAGCTAGTCTAAGAGGAATGTAAGCCAGGATAGAGGCAGATTGAAGAGTTGAAGAGGCAGAGAGGAGAGCTGGCTAAGAGGAATGTAAGGCAGGATAGAGGCAGGTTGAAGAGGCAGAGAGAAGAGGTAGGCTAAGAGGAATGTAAGGCAGGATAGAGGCAGGTTGAAGAGTTGAAGAGGCAGAGAGGAGAGCTATAGAGGCTAAGAGGAATGTAAGGCAGGATAGAGGCAGGTCGAAGAGGAAGAGAGGAGCTAGTCTAAGAGGAATGTAAGCCAGGATAGAGGCAGATTAAAGAGGCAGAGAGAAGAGGTAGGCTAAGGGAGACAGGTGGAGGTAGGAAGAGGCAGGTGGAGGCATAAGATGATAGCCATGTTATTAATAGACATGTTTACACCCCAGAGCCAGACACGCGCCCCCCCCCTCTCCCCCCCCCTCTCCTTCTCGTTTACCTCTTTCCTCTCCCCCACTATTTCGCTCTCCTCTTTACATCTCTACATATAAATTTTCCTTGTCATAGAACCTGAAAACACAATTCGTCTATTTTTAATTAGGAGTGTTGTTGTTGTACAGTTTATTACAGGACGAATTTTATCTATAAGGGAGTAGAATGTGGTAGGAAAGGCCCACTCATGCTGGTTGGTTGGTTGGAAGCTTTGCCGGGTAGAGGGTAAATGGAAGAGAGAAGGTGTCAGAGAGGAGAGACAACAAGTAAGAAGGAAATATTAGGAAAGGAGGGACATTTGAAGTACATAAAGTGGTGGGGGGTGGGGAATATAGGGTGTGTTGAACGTATGAGGTGGGGGCAGGGGGAGGGGGGGGGGGTGCACGTGAATAGAATGTCTGGTGGGAGTGGATATATGTATGCGTGTGTATGATTGTATGTATTTGTACTGTATGCGTCATGGAGAACATATCGTTACGGTACTATAATAATAATAATAATAATAATAATAATAATAAAAAAGTACACATGTTATGATGTATTATCCGTCTCAAGTAATATCTTCTCCCCCATGAAGTTAAACCCAAAACTGTGGGGTGACTCAATTACAGCGAGGGTTACTACTAGACAACCAAGAGGATTCCAATGTTTTTATGTCATTAATTAATTTATAATAATCCTCCTGAAACTGGAGGTAATTTTATCTCCCCCAACAAACACAACGTAATTCGTCCATACATGTGTGGATGTGATGTGAATGTAAGACGTGTAGAGGAAATGTCGATAACACACACACACACACACGTCGCAACTTTCCCACCCTATCTCACTCTCAGGAACACTGTAGAGGGGATGTCGATAACACACACACACACACACACACACACACGTCGCAACTTTCCCACCCTCTCTCTCACTCACAAGAACACTCACACGGGACAAGAGCACTTCAGGGTTTCAGAGATGCATTATGGCGATCCAGGGAAGGACCTGCAGAATATTGTTAGAATTACAGTATTATCCTCGCGTCCTTGGCAGCAGGCAGGCAGACCCATGAGGCTCCATCAGGTATCAATTTTTGTGGTGGTTAGGAAACAAAGTGGAAAATACAACACTAATTTACGTTTATTTAATTTTACTAGACGATAAATTTCAGTCCATACATATATACGTACTACTACTTTTATATTATTATCAGCTATTAGGAAACACATAGCATCCTGTTTTATTTATTCGTCTCCATAATGAGAATCTATTAACGCCACACAACATCTGCCTATTTTTATTATCGATCTGTAAATAAACATATGTCTAGTAACTTCTTCTTCAAACTGTACCTCCAGGATTACTTCTGACACAAAATAGTTAGTGGTGCGAGCCGGCAACCCCCCACGGTATATAAACCTTTACCCAGTTATTACGGGCCATTGAAGCATTGGGGGCGTCGTGAGCAGGCCCAACATGTATGAAAATAGTTTATGTTAAGTACTGGATACACGAGGCATGATAATCTATTGAAATGCATCATCTGTAACTCAGCTGATTAGATAATTTGTACCCAACTGCATGTTTATTTGTAATTATTTCTGTACAAATTATCGTTGCGTGTTCACTTGAAAAATTTTCAGTGTACATCAGTACAAGGCTAATTGAATATCATGGGGCTGAACATGAAGGCATAGATTTGCATGAGTTGAATTTGTTAAAGTCTAATGCTCTTTAAATCATTCATATATTCGTATAATAGAATTACTCGTAACATTAACATATATTAGTAAAATGTTGACGCCTTGGATGACCAAATTCGATCATTTACTCGATTTATTCCTGAAATAATATGTACACTCTTGATACAAAATGTCTGACCAGAGTGTTAGGAGCAGAAAGCTTCGAATCGCCTGGTATTGCTCATTTCCCCACCCAGTACACCTATAGAGGCTGAGTTCGAATGCTGGGTATGTGTGGTGCCTGCCGTTCGTCTCTCGTCAGAAATTACTTATCACGAGTGTACAAAGAATGAAATGAAATAACAGAAAAACTGAGAAGCTCATATCAATAGTAAACTATAAGGATGAAAAGAAATAATGTCACAGAATACTACTATGATTTTCGTTCAAGATGCATGTTTGTTATCTTAATGTTTTCATGCAAAAGTGTTTATTGTGCAATACAAATTAGGATACATAAAAAAGGAGTATCGGCAAATGTATAAGGGAATCATTATATTCCAGAAAATTTGTGGATGAGGATGTAAGGGACGAAACCTAATGAATGATACATAAATTTAATTAATGCATACATATATTGGGGATTAGACTACGGTGTAAAGTAATATATGACAAATTATTAAATATTTCTTATGGTTGTTTTGTGGCAGAAGGTTTACAAAAATATGTATTAGGGATAAAAGAAAATATGAACACTGGCAATTTTCACCACATAGGCTAGTAGTGTTCCAAACTTTACGTCACAACATCAAGCTCTATTAATCTTGGACACAATTACTAATCCTGTGTTACTATACTGTATACCATTTAAGTTTATTCAGGTCTGCATGGAGAGAGAGAGAGAGAGAGAGAGAGAGAGAGAGAAATCACATACGAAGGGCAGCCTTGCCCATTACAGACACGACTTGAAGTGAATTATCGGATGAAAAGGGATTCCCCGCTTCCGACGATTTGGCCTTAATCATATAAATCGTAGTTTCCTGTCACGCACTTACTCAAAAGCCCTAATTCCTCCGTTCCTTCGTCATCAGTATTAATAATTGGAAAGGTTGAGAGTGGCAAACTCGAAATTCCACCCTCTTCTGTGCAACCAAGCCATCCTTGAGGGAATCGAATGCATAGTTTATGTAATACCATATCATTAAATATTTATTTACCTATTTATATACCCCTGAGGATCTTTTCAGGAGACCATACTAAATATATGTTATAATATTAAGTCACAAGAATGCAGATAAGAGTATTTTTTAAGAATGATCATTGAGAAAAGCGAGTTAGGAAGAACACATCTCTGGGCTACTCTGCCAGGCGTAGAAAATTTCACTTTCCTTCCATCGTGATAAATATCTTGGTAATAAAGTAAAAAACGTGTATGATTATATATTGATATAATACTGATTTATTTGCACGATGAAAGGAAAGTGTATGTGGTTATTAGATTGTGGCTGTACAATACTTTTATTTTTTTAGTTTGTGGATGCTTTGGTGAGTGTTTAGTGTTTACATCTGCATCAGAGTGAGGACTGTAAATTACGCTATATATCACTCTAAAACCAAACTAAGTTAACCCAAGTCTAGGGTGTGTCCAAAGTCGAATAAAGCAAAGAACGGAAGGGAAAATCTTTGCTGTTCCGTGTGTTTGGAAAATAGTTGATGATGGTAATAGTTTAGTTAATAAATACGAGTAAAGAAACATGGCCCCACCTTGGCTGGGAATATGATGAAAAGGCTTATTATTATTATCAACAACACCCGTGACTATGAGAAAGATTCATTAGACCAGTGATAGTGATGATGATGATGACTTTGAGTGCTTGTTAATGGAGGGCGTGGTAATGATAGTGAAGGTGATGACATTGACTGTTTGTTAATGGAAGGCGTGGTAATGATGATGATGATGGTGGTGGTGACATTATTGACTGCTTGAAGATGAAAGGCGTGGTAATGATGGTGAAGGTGATGGTGATAACATGGACTGCTTGTTGTTTTATCAGTCAAGTGGCCGTCACCACACCAATCAAGGTATTGGATGGCTCATAAGAAGGCATTTACACTGCTACTTATGGGCTATTATAGTATTAGTATTAGGTTTTGTATATTATATTAAATTTTATTATATGCCGTGGGGTTGTAATAGATGATAAATGAACCAGTTAGTTATAATATACAGTACAGTGCCAGGTTGTAGCTGAGTTTAGTATTAAGTTACAAATACCAGTCATTACTTTGGTAAAACTTAAGTTGAGCCACAACAATTGAATACACCAAATTTCTCCAACTTCCAGATTTTTTATATTGAATTTTCAACTTTACAATCGGGTATTTGAGAAAGTAACAATCCTTGAGGAGAGCTGCATTGGTCCCAACACAGCAACAGTAAACAATATTTGTTTATGCAAAGTGTGCTATAAAGTTTTCAAATCCATGTTCTGACATTTTTGTAATAATATATATATATTTTTTTTTTTGTATTTTAGAAAACATGTCAAAGTTCTACAAACCATAGAGAATAATGGTGTCAGTAAAACATGCATACCGTATCTTGTGTAGGTCTAATAGTTAAGCTAAAGATAAATAAATAGCAATATTTAATAAAAGTGATCAATATTAATAAGAGACGGACAAGACGTTTATAATTATTTCATGATAGCCTGCCAATCAGGGACTTGTATATAGACCAATCTTAGTGTTACCCATGTTTGCCAGAGTTCAGTGATAAGGCTAGCTTTATTTTTACCCATTTTGCTAGACTAGGAATATTTGACTCAACAATGACAGCAGTATTATTGGATATTTGACTACGATGTACTGTACCATAGACACCGTACCGTATGTCATAAATTTTTCAGTACCGGTAGCTATTCTCTTATTTTTCTTCACAGGTGGATGAATAATTGTATTTTGTCAACCTATACATTTTATACAATATATTTTTTTGCAAAATATAGCAGTATTCAACAGTTAGTATTATACCAGTACAGTACAGTACAAAATATAAGCAGTATTCAGTATTCAACAGTTAGTATTATACCAGTACAGTACAGTACAAAATATTGGCAGTATTCAACAGTTAGTATTATACCAGTACAGTACAGTACAAAATATAAGCAGTATTCAGTATTCAACAGTTAGTATTATACCAGTACAGTACAGTACAAAATATTAGCAGTATTCAACAGTTAGTGTTATACCAGTACAGTACAGTACAAAATATAAGCAGTATTCAACAGTTAGTATTATATCAGTACAGTACAGTAAAAATATAGCAGTGTTCAACAGTTAGTATTATACCAGTACAGTACAGTACAAAATATAGCAGTATTCAACAGTTAGTATTATACCAGTACAGTACAAAATATAGCAGTATTCAACAGTTAGTATTATACTAGTACAGTACAGTACATGCTGGATATAAGGGAATTATTCAGCCAGCTGTAAGTCATATGCTGTATTAAAGATTTTTCCTCTAAATTCATCTAAATAAATAAATAGAATAAAAATAATATAGAATAATATAAAATTTATCTATAAAGATACCCTTGTACTGTACATACTGTAGATTTCAATTTACTGTTGATTAACACATGAAGTACTGTACTGTAAGAGCTTTGGTTTACTTCCACAATTGAAGCTTTTGTAATTATATCTTTTTAAGTAGCTTTGATTTCTCAGTAACATTACCCACTTCTGAATCTGTCTTCAGCTTATTCTGTTCTTGATTTCTCTTACACTACTCATACACTCTGGTTTTTCCAACACTAATACTCCACAATTATGTGGTAGCACAAAACACACCGTTGCAGTCTTTTGGTGTTAGTTAAAAAGTCAAAAATATTCTGTTCTCAAATTACTTGTATTTACTGTAGTTGGAGTAGGAATCAGATTTGTAGATGTAAAACGTTTGGTGTCGGAGTCAGGAAATTATTTTATTCACAGGTCACGTCACCTGGCTTTGCTGGCTGTTAGTCTTTCTGTTAAGGCTCTAGTGACCTGAATAATTGACCTACGACCTTCATTTTGATGTTGAGGATGGGTAGAGAATATTATTTCGGACAAGTTCGAACACCAAAAAAATTTGACCTACTCAGTGACCGAAAATGACCAAAAATAGGTCATTTAGGCTTACAGTAATTATACTTCTTTTTTTTAATACTATGGTACCATTTAAGATGTAGTTTGCATAGAATGTGATGCAGTATATCAGTCCAACTATTTTTACTCTAATTTTGGCCTTGAGGTCAAAAGTCAAGGTTATTGTAAGTGAAAAAATGGTTAAAATAATGTTTTTTGCAGAATTTATAATTTGTCATTCTTTTTGTTATTAATCACCACTGCTTGACCACTTGATTATCTTGACCCTAATGCTGTTCTGTCGGTAAAAGGGCAAGACCATTTTAAGTGCAGAAAGATTGAATATAAAAGTTTTTATTATTATTATTATTATGTAAGAAGCAGGCGGTTTGTTTCCGACATGGTCAGAATCGATTTCTGCTTGTTTAATTTATATAGCCAATCTGCATTTAGATGTGTATTGTGCTGCTTAAGATTAGGTAGCCTGTTTTTTATTATCTTTGTATTTTTCATGTTGGTTACTTGAATGTACACTCTCCCAAAAAAGTATCGGCATTAAAACGAATGAACGAAAACGACAATAAACGTAGCATTATCGTACATTGCTTTGAAACCTTATAGATAGTGGTATTCCTGCCGATCAGTTGCCAATTATGCATATTCGTATTGCTTCATGAGTCAGAGAAACTATAGTGGATGCAAATCGAAACATATTCGCATTTCTTTACCTATTAGAGAAATTTCAAATATCGTAAGATTTGCCCCTTTCTAATGCTGAAAACTCAGCTAATCCACACAGCAGTTGTCGAATGGTATATAACTTTATCTTTCTTCTTATTTATTTTATTTTATTTTCACTTTTTTTATATATATTCCTCTACCTCGGGACAGGAGGCCGTCAGTCGTGGGCTGAGACTGAGGCCCCGAGATTATCGAGTGAAGCTTTGAGGTGTTGGTTGCTTCACATGTTTGTTTATACACGTCACTTTCTGGAGAGGGCAATTTCTGTTTGTGTTACTTTACAAAACCTTATTTAGAAGTATGAGAAGAAAAAGCATAAGCCTACTTAATCCTACCCTATGCTATAACTGCATTATATTTAAGACAAAATACTACAGTTACAGCGAATCTGCTCAAAGATTCCTTTTTGGTTAAAATCCGATTTGGTAATTTTATTCTCTGGGTTATCATTCTCATTATATTCAATAATTCAGTAAATTCCCCCTCCCCCAAAAAACATCAATCATTAAAAATCACATAACGTATATCTGTAAAAATTAAGTCACAACTCTTACTCCACGACTTGCCTAATGCATGAATTATGTATGCTAGAGTATTTCACGTTAGTACAGAAATGAGAGTCAACTCATTGCCAGCAGGAATACCAACCCCACAGTACAGTCATATATTATGTAGCTTCGATCTTTTCTCAGCAGGATCTAGCCAGCAATGCCGATACTTTTTTGGGAGAGTGTACAGTACATAGTTATTGGCATTTCAAGTTACATGTATCAATTATATACTGTATGAAAATATTGCTGAACTGTGCTTTCAAGTATATCCAGTATTTTGCTCAACTAAAGGAAATTACATTCACATTCAGTATTCGTAATTAAGCTATACAAACATGGATCAGTCAGATATTTCACAATCAAAGTATGTTCTATATATTAGCCGCTACGTTATTTATGTGTCGTTTTTTGATCAGACAAGCTCGAAAAAATTCATTAATAGTGAAATAGAGGTAAATTTACTGCCATTACAGTATTTCCCGAGTGTAATATTAAATGGTGAGTTTTGGTCCTGTATTGGTTTTTCGCAAAAACTAATATTTATATATTGGTATGCACTTGTTTTGTGTGGCTTGCTTAGCATACTGGTTCTGCTTTGCCCATTAGGGTATGAATATGGATTGTGATGGGATTTGCTGATAATCAAACCACTACATGCAAATATTCATTTCCTTGGCTAAGCACTATTCCGGACACATAATTTTACAAAGGTTTTATATAGAATCATATGAATTACACAGTTATTACCATTTTAAATGATATTTCCTGGAGGTTGAAAATAATGCAATATACCTTTATAGTCATAATGTCAATTATTTACATTCAAAGGCTAGGCCACGTGCATAACTTAAACAAAACAGTCTATTTGAAACTAACTTAATTATATACCATGTACAGAATCAATTTTAACCATTAAACAGTAGATGGAAAATATTTTGGCACCCTTATCTCAGGGTATTCATTAGTGAATTGTTCATATACAGTAAGCAATACTCAGAATGAGCACACATTGCATAAGTAAATAAACCATGCATACAATCTATAGTTCTTCTGAAGTTGAATTCAACAGTGATTAATGACTGACTGGAAAGATAATGTTGTCCTATGGCCTACGAATAATGAAATGTTGGTAATTTGTTATTATTGCTTGGTTAGGACAGTAATCGGTTCACCCTGTAATTGAACTTATATTCACAACGGATCCTCTGTACAATATTCATTTTAACTTCCGCTCCAGTAAAGTGCATACTCAGCTTTAAATAGTTACAAAGCCTAACCAAATGCATATAAAGTATTCATAACACACACACACAGAGTAATTGGAGTCTCAGCAGCTGGTCAGTGAGATTACAAGGGCTTGAGTATAGATCAGGCCAGGGTGTTGGGTAGGAGGAGTCAGGCTGTGTGTGTTTGTGTGTAGAAATTTGAGTGGAAGGAGGGAAATGAGGTGGAAAGGAGGAAGATGTGACGCTTTGGAAATGTGGAGAAAAGTGTACGTGGAGAGAGGATGGTGTAACTGGAGAGGAGTGGAAGGAGGCTGGCAAGTCACGAGTGGCTGTGGGTGGAGGAGATCAAGTCATGGGTGAAGGAAGCCGGATACGAAGATGGAGGGACAGGACTGGGCTGGTGGGTAGGCTGTACAGTATATGCTTAATAAATTCTACTCACACCTCGTTCATCCTTCCACCTTCACTTCAGCCTGGCTCCGCCCTCCACCCACACCTGTTTTCTTCCACCCACACATACCCAGACGTAACTTAACATTCACACTACGAGGTCTCTGGAACATACTGTACACATTGTGTAGAAGGTGAGATATTATTTTGCGAGCATTTCAGAATTACTCTCTTTCTATCCAAGAGCAATATAACAACAGATATATAAAAAACAATATGTCTCAGGATGTTTAAAATTCAGAATATAAACATGCAAGTTTATGACTTAATTTAGTTGATTTAAACTACCGTCGTTGAAAAATGAACTAAAAATAACACACTTATACAGTGAAAATTACGATAAATAATCCACGTCAAGCAAAAGAAAAAAAATTGTTCTGGGAAAAATACACAGTGGATATGAACAATATATTCATATACAGTAATTAATAACTCCCTAATGAATATACTTCGTGTAAGAAGCCACTGATGGAGAGATTAAGGCAGGATCTTGATATAGTGCTTCCATTTCATTGTTGGTACTAAGGAGTGTGAAGTCAGACTGAGAGGCAGCAAAGATGGTTGGTTGGTCGTGTTGATGTGACTGTGAGGAGAGGGTCGTGTATTGCTTGGGGGTTTGGTGGGTTGGTGATTTACTGGCTTGTTCGAACAGAACGATCTAAGTTTATACAGTATACATGTATTCGTGTCTTAAGTTTCTGTGGTTAAATGGGCGGTACTTTAAGGGTTTGGGCGTCCCTTCGGACCCGACCCAATCCCTTTCAGATCTTCAGTTGTCACTCCCTTTCTTTCGTATTGGCTCTCTCTCTCTTCTTTATCACTTCCCTCGTCCTGCAGGGCCTTTCAGGCCAAGAGCGGTCTTCTTTCTTTATCATCGATACAATTCCATCAAACCAAGTTCATTGTTCAGACTCCCTTAGGAAAGAATTGACCTCAAACCGAGTACATTTAGAGAACATGAGTCTGGAGCTTGCGTAGAGGCACTATGAATTACCTTAGGCAACAGTAAATTCTGCCAGTGGAATAGACTTAGTGTCTTAGTCCGTTCAAAGTTTTGGTGAGAAATTACCCTTGTTTTTAACTCGGTAACTCTCCATAAATTTAAAGGAACTACCGGTAGCCATTTATTCTTGGAAAACTTCTGTTTTGAAAAATGAGTTTATTTGTCATGGGATATGATGGTGCATTATGTATGCACTGTACAGTTGCCTGGAAATACTCTGTTCCGTCCACCCATGAGTACGGTAATACTAAGGCGTCAAATCTCGGATAAGTAGAAAACTTTAAGTAAATTGAATCTTGTAAAACAGGAGATTCCGTTCCTCATACCAGCACTAGCAACCGATAGGATAACATTTACTGTCACGGATAATAATTCTTTGATCACACTACTGTAACCCTATCCAAACCTACCGTACGTTAATGAGACAACAGAGAACCGAGTCAAGTAAACACAACGACTGTAACACTTCATAGATCTATACCACCTGGTCCCAAGTAACTAGGAGTGGATAAGAAAAAAACTTCTGACTGAGACTGTACCACGCATATTTCTGAACGACCCTCCTTCGAATCCCGTATACCAGATTTGATAACATTTATACACTGAGAGAGATTGAAAGATATACATTTACATATAGCAGATTGCAGAGGTGTAGGCGGTTGTCTGTAGAATACGCAAGGGTATCATTATATATACCTAAGGCCTGCAATGTCGGATACAATAATATATGGAGGTTAATGACTACTCCAAACACTCACACAAAACAACACGTATACAGAGGTTTTGTGTTTCCTGGCATAAGTTTGGGTGAATCAGTTACCCCCCAATTCGCTGACAGCATAGCAGACCCCTGTAATTATGACAGTAGTCTCCCTAGTAAATCCCAGCTCAGTACGCTCTCCGCCGCCTTGTTCACGTGTTTCCCAAGTGTCTCGGGTTTGAGATACCTTATGTGGGAGAGAGAGGCAGAGGGTTTGTAAACTAAAACTCTATATATATTTGATTGATTAAGGTTTGGTTAGATTAAATGTTAAGTTTGGATCGCATCTTCTCGAGTCTAGATAAGTAAACAAATCAGCAGAGTAGAAAACATGCAGTGAGGGGACGACAGATCTCAAACCGGGTACACCTGGGAGATATGTTCCTAGATCCCAGGCTGGGGTGTCTGGTGAGCATTTAAATCCGTTATATTCATATTTGATGCCCAAGGTAAGCCCCCCCGCCCCTTGCTCCTTCCCCCGAGGCCGCTTTCATGTCGGGGGGGGGGGGTCGTCTCTCTGGGGAAGGGGAAGGGGAATTTTGGCAAGTCCTGCAGGGAACAACGGGAAATTAGCTCACTCGTAGAAAACGGCTCGGGGGGGAAATTACTGTGGTGGTGGTGGTGGCTGGCTGGGTCACTTTCATGTTGGCTCCTTGCTTGTCTTGTTGTGATTTGTTTGTTGGGAAAGATGTTAATTAAGAAAAAGGTTGTTATTCTTGTGCTTTGTGTAATGTTGGATGTTGTTGGTTCTTTTCTTGTGTTGTTGTGATTTGTTTGTTGGGAAAGATGTTAAAAAGAACAACGTTGTTATTTTGGTGTTTGGAGTAATGTTGGATGTTGTTGTCTTTTTTCTTGTTGTTGTGATTGGTTTGTTCTTAGTAATTTTGGAATGTTTCTCATGTTTTGGCTGCTTTACCTACGTACTACTTAAACTTACCATTAGGATATGTATATAATTATCTATTCAGTGTTCCTATTCCTGCTTTTGATATAAGCTAGAACGAAAAAAATGATGTAAACAGGATAAAAATGGGGAAAGCATCGCACATATATTTTTGCCTGTTAAGATTAATTTTTGCTTTTAATTTCAGGTATAAAAATACCGAGTTATTCGATGCCATTACACTTTATATATATAGCCTGTGTGTAAATATAAATCATCTTACCAAATTGACTAAAAGATCATCAGACGATAATTATGGTCATAGGGTGTTACTGGATAGGCAATGGTTAGAGTTTAGTTACAGCGAGCGTCTATATTTGTGTCGCAGTTATGTACGAATATTAAGTGTAACTAACCTAACCTAACCTAACCTAACCTAA
Source organism: Petrolisthes cinctipes (assembly GCA_033782935.1). Lineage (NCBI taxonomy): Eukaryota > Metazoa > Arthropoda > Malacostraca > Decapoda > Porcellanidae > Petrolisthes > Petrolisthes cinctipes. Next base: position 13,559 of record JAWQEG010002700.1, read on the forward strand.
CCTAACCTAACCTAACCTAACCCTAACCTACCCTAACCCTAACCCTAACCCTAACCCTAACCCTAACCCTAACCTAACCCCATGCATAACACACGGCAGAATAAACCACACATTTAACCCCGTGACCATAACATTTTCACCATATTTCACCACACGACTATTGGTTGGTTGGTTGGTTGGTTGGTGCTCACTGTGCAGTCACGAGCAATAATTAAGTATCCAGGTCCGCCCCGAATTGCCTGATGTATGAATATTAGACCAGCTCAGGCACCTACTGTATACATGATACATAGGGTAAAGCGTTGTAATGGGTTCACTGGTAATTGGTTCACACGATTCGAAACCTCAACAAGAGATGGATACATTATTATGGCACGTGACTGTACTTACACAGGCCTGCTACTGTTGTGGTGAAACTCTCGTACGGTACGTGTGTTTGTTTGTGTACCGGAATTGCACGTAATAATTATGTTGAAATTTGTATCCCTGTTCCATCTAGTCTCCCGTGCGTGTGTTTGTTTGTTTATGTACCGGAACTGCACGTAATATGTTGAAATATGTATCCCTGTTACAGCGAGTCTCCCGTGCGTGTGTTTGTTTGTTTATGTACCGGAACTGCACGTAATATGTTGAAATTTGTATCCCGCCGCTGGCCTGGTAATAGCGGCCAATCCCCGCGTGATACGTCCCGCAGCACGGATGAGTAATACGGCCGGTTTAATTGCCGCGAATAGCACTCCCACGGCGCTGATATTTCCCGCATATCTCTGCTCCTCGCGTGTTTGCTCTTTGTTCTCTATCACTTTTATTTTGTGAGGGCGCAACAGATATCGGCAGTGCCCTCTCCTCGTCAACATAAAAAAAAATAAAAAAAATATTACTAATTGATTAATAATGTAGTATAGAATAGAGGACACAATTTCATGTTCTTGTTTTCCACCAAATTTTAGTTTTTCTTTTAGATACAACACATTTGCTCATTTACAACGGACATCTCCCACTCCCCCCCCCCCACCAAAGAAAAAAAAAAAAAATAGAAAATGAGGGCAAAGAACATGAAACAAATAAACCTACTCGTTTATCCTATAGTTAATATGTGTGTGCAATGCTTTCTGTCTCACATTCTTTATCTTTAGTTTTAACAAGGGCACAACGAAAATCATACTCTCTCCCCATGAATAAAAAAAAAAAAATGAAAATGAGAGGGTACCGTACAGAACATGCCATGAATTGGTCTATTTTAGTTACCACTGTTTGCTCTCTATTCTGTTGTTCCATTTATGAAGTTTTGTATGAGCACGACTGATATCCAATTCCTGCCAAACACAGTGATTTTTGTGAATGTTGTGACCAGTCTTAATTAAGGGGGAAGTTTTGTGTTACCGTAGAAATTCTGGAGCAACTGAATCCTCCATACTATACCAAGCAACAGAACACCATTAGTTTTGCTGTTCTGGTCCTGTTTCCTATAAGCATACTTTGGAGGAATCACGGCTCTCCAATGTACCAAAAAAAAAATAGAATTACCACCTTAATTAAACATTCTTATCCGGTTTGTTTTATGGTCATTGATGCTCCTTTTGTCCTTGTGTGGTTTATGTCTTTGTTGATAAGTTTATTAGAGTTATAGAATAGTTTTTATATCTTTCTCTTTTTCGTGCCTTATTCCTTTACTTTCAGTTTTCATTTCTTTTCTTTGTTCTTTGTTTCCTCTCAGTCTATATAATTTCTTCATTCCTATTTTTCCCTTCCTCTTCCCCCTTCTTCTTTTCCCTCATTCTTCTTTCCTCTCAGTCTATATAATTTCTCCATTCCTATTTTTCCCTTCCTCTTCCCCCTTCTTCCTTCCTTTCCCTCATTCTTCTCTTCTCCCCTCCTCTCCTCTCTTCTTGCTCTCCTCCTTTCTCTTGTCATTTCTTTTCTTTGTTCTTTGTTTCCTCTCAGTCTATATAATTTCTCCATTCCTATTTTTCCCTTCCCACTTCCCCCTTCTTCCTTCCTTTCCCTCATTCTTCTCTTTTCCCCTCCTCTCTTCTTCCTCTCCTCCTTTCTCTTGACCCCATTTCTTCCCCTGTTTGCCTTTCACCTCGTTTTATCTTCCTGTTCAAACTTTAACTAAACGTGTATATACCTTCTATTTGCTCGTCTTTCGCCACTTCCTCCTTCACACTTTTACTCTCTTTCCTCGTCCCACTCACATCCTTTACCCTTCCACTACCTCGTTATCTTCTTCCTGTTCTGTCTCCCACTCTTTCTTCCTCTCCTGCTTTCCTTCACGTACGTTCCTAGCTCCTCTTCTTAGTTTATTCCTATTTTTCTGTTCGTCTCTCTTTTCCTCCTTTCCTTAATCATCACTTCTTTCACATGTTTTCCTCTTTTTCGTCTCTCCCGCATTTCTTTTATTCTTTCCTTCTGTCGTCAACTCACCTTCCCTTCCTTCATTCTTTCTGTTTTTATGATTCCACCTCATTATTCCCTGCTTTCCCTACTCTTCATCCTCCTGTTACTCATCCCTTTTTCTCTTTCTTTTTTCTCTTGTCGTCACTCTTGTTTTCCTCGTGTGTGTGTGTGTGTGTGTGTGTGTGTGTGTGTGTGTGTGTGTTACCCTCCTGTTACTCATGCCTCCTCCTTCTCTTCCTTTTTTATCTTGTCGTCACTCTTGTTTTCCTCGTGTGTGTGTGTGTGTTTTTTTTTTTTTTTTTTTTTTCTGAGGAACTTAAAACCCCAATCTCATCTCCGACATCATTTCCCTTTCCCCCACTACCTACCTACAACCACTACACTGGCTCCCCCTTCTCATATTCTTCATTCTTGTCTCCTCCATTCATCCTTCTTTTCCCCTTCTATCTATCCACCTGTCATTCTTCATCACCATTCTTTTCTTCGCTCCTCCCTATGCTTCCATTTGCTCTTCTGTCATTTCAATATAATTCTTCTCTTAATCTTACTAATTTCTTATTCTCACTTGTTGTTGTGTAGTGGTGACACGTAATATCTTTCTTTCCTTAGCTCCTCTTCATCGCTATTTTAACCTCTTCTTCCGTTCCTCCTTCTCATTTTTATTTTCTCTTCATCATTCCTCCATGCCCCCTCTTTTCTTCTTTACATAATCTCCTCCCACTGTCTCTCTAGTTTCTCTTCACTCCTCTCATTGCTTATATTAGTTCACACTCAATAATTTCGCTTCATCCCCTCATTCCTCGTTTCTGTATCTCCCACGCACTCTCTATGCTTCCTACCACATCTTTCTTCTCTCCTTTCCTCTCTCTCTCTCTCTCTTCTCTCCCTCACTCCTCCAGACGTAGTACCTCATCTAGGGCCCAATCCCCGGTTAATCCCCGGCGCCGCTCTCTTCCCCTTCATATATACAGAGAGAGAGAGAGAGAGAGAGAGAGAGAGAGAGAGAGAGAGAGAGAGAGAGAGAGAGTGTGTGTGTGTGTGTGTGTGTGTGTGCACTCTTTTGTATATTGTTATTGTATGGAATTACGTGGTCGAGTTGTAATGTTACTTGGCATCAGGCTGCTACCCCTCCTATATCTGAGTTCAAATTCTCTGGTAAACAGCTGAAGTTCAAATAAGATACTTTATAATTGAAAGGCATGGTCCTGACGCTAATGTAAAATGCATAAAATTTGCTGATAATATTAACACTGCCCTACTGAAGCGCGTCGCATCGGTCAGTCTAGTGGGTGGGTGTAGCTGTGAAGGGTGAGATGGGCGGAGGCGAAATGAGTGATGTTGAGATGGGTGGAGGTATGACGGCTGAGTAGGAACTAATAAGTGTACAGAGTCAGAAGTGGGTGTTGTCATTCTACGTACCGGTGAAAGGTAGATTGATGAGGGGCGTCGGTGAGGAGTAGTAGGCTAGTAGAGTCCTGGGGGGGAAGTCCATGGATGCTGTATATACACCTCCTCTCTCATTGCCGAGACGAGATGAGGGTCGACTTGGACTTATGGTCGCATCACACGGCATATTATTTACACCAGGCATTTGTATAGTTCATCGGCAGCCTCGTTCATTTCCAACCCTCACAGACACCTTTGAAGTAGGGGGACGTAAGGTTGCTTTCATTCTGGCATCACCACTGTATCTTTGGACTTGTGATGTTCGTGGGCAGATGATGATTATTGGGTCAGAATGGAAGAGGGAAGAGGAGCAGGATAATGTTGTGTATGTTTGACAGGGAAATGGAAGGATATCATCAACATGTGGGGGGGAGAGGTGGAGGATGAGGCTTTTTATGTTGTGTGCAGGAGTGTTGGGATGAGTTAATGTGGATGGGATTGGGTTAGGATGGGTTGTAATAGGTGAAGGATATAGGGTTAGGATGGGTTTATGTGGATGAGAGCGAGGGTAGGAAGGGTATACTGTATTTGGGAAAGGGGAGGTGTGTGTTTCGTTTCACCTGGTCTTGATCACGTCCTATACACGTGCTCACCAACTGTTACCCTCCCGGAATGAGCTCAGAGCTCTTAGTGACCGATCTTTGGGTAAGGCTGGAACCTTTTTCCACACACAGGGATAGCGAGGTCACAACTCCTCGACTTACGTCCCTTACCTATTCTCTGCTAGGTGAACAGGGGTTACACATTTAAGGAAACAATCCCACATTGTCTCCACCCGACCGGGGATTCGAACCCAGGACCTCTCGGATGTGAGCCGAGCGCGCTAACCACTGTGTGTGTGTTGTGTGTGTGTGTGTGTGTGTAGAGGGAAACTCAGTGGGGTTCAAACGACTCATCATTATTGCTAACAAGAACCTCTCACACCACACGCTTCACCACCACCACCACCACCACTACCCCTCATCACCATCCAAACCACCACTACAACCACTATCCCTCGTCACCATCACCACCACCACTGTCCTTCATCACCATCCAAACCACCACTACCACCATTATCCCTCGTCACCACTACTATCCTTCATCACCTTTCAAGCCACCATACCACTACCCCACATCACCACCACTACTATAGGCCTATCCTTCATCACGACTACTACTATCCTATACCACAACTACTACCCACTACCTTTCATCACACCCCATCACCATAACAGCCACCACAACTATTCCATTTCGTTCCACCACTCATCAACCCTTTTCCTCCACGACCACCACTTTTCCCCTTCCTTCTTACTACCCACAAGCAGGTCATCTGTTTGTAATATACTGTATCTTATAAACACTCAACCCTCTCCCTTCCCTTCCTCTTTCATCATCATCTCCTCCTCCTCCTCCTCCTCCTCCTCCTCCTCCTCCTCCTCCTCCTCCTCCTCCTCCTCCTCTTCCTCCTCCTCCTCTTCCTCCTCCTCCTCCTCCTCCTCCTCCTCCTCCTCCTCCTCCTCCTCCTCCTCCTTTGTTTGTTGATGTTTTATGGTGCTATGTTTACTGTCTTTTGATTAGGATTGGACTGTTAGTGTTAAGTTTTGTGTAATTAGTCCTATGTGTATTGTGTTAATGGCTTGGCCTCTTGTTTCTCTATACCGTGTGTGTGTGTGTGTGTTTGAGAGAGAGAGAGAGAGAGAGAGAGAGAGAGAGAGAGAGAGAGAGAGTAATGCTACTGGTGTTAATTAGTTAGGTAGCAGTACAGCATACAGGTGTTAATTATGAAGGTGTTTATAATAATAAGTGTGTCAATGATAAAGAAAGGTGAGGCTGTAAGTGTATGTTAGTAACTAATGAGTTGGGCGTACTGTACTGTATGTGGATATTATTTTTAAGGACTAAGAATATGGGAAGTACAATATATCCTGTGTACTAGTATTGGAATTACTTAAAGTGGTGTGTACATATGTGGAATGTTTTGTGTACAAATTTTGTGTGTGATTTACTCTAGCAATATTGTATGTACAAATTATGTAAAGTGCAAGTGTTGTGTGTACAAATTGTGTGAAGTGCTAAAGTAATGTGTGAGTGAAATGTTAAAATAATGTTATGTGTTCAGGTGGTGGTAAAGAGGTTTTTTTGTGTACCTATTGTGTGAAGTGGTAAAATAATGTTGTATGTACAGATGGTGCTAATGTAATGTTGTATGTACATGTGGTGCTAATGTAATGTTGTGTGTACAGATGATGCTAATGTAATGTTGTATGTACATGTGATGCTAATGTAATTTTGTGTGTACAGGTGGTGGTAATGTAATGTTGTATGTACAGGTGGTGGTAATGTAATGTTGTGTGTACAGATGGTGCTAATGTAATGTTGTATGTACAGATGGTGGTAATGTAATGTTGTATGTACAGATGGTGGTAATGTAATGTTGTATGTACTGAGGGTGCTGATGTAATGTTGTGTGTACAGGTGGTGGTAATGTAATGTTTTGTGTACAGATGGTGGTAATGTAATGTTGTATGTACAGATGGTGCTAATGTAATGTTATGTATACAGGTGATGGTAATGTAATGTTATATGTACTACAGGTGGTGTTGGTACCGGACGAGTATGTAGCAGCTACGGGGCAAGAAGTGGTGTACCGTGCTGAAGCTTCAGGAACACAACTTCGCTACGACTGGCTCCTGCCCGGCAACCTCCTACTCATCGATCAAGGTCTGTTGCAGTGTCTCTGTAGCACACACACACACACACACACACACACACACACACACACACACACAAGAGCTAGTATGAACATTAACTTGCGACTGCTTCATATCACATTAACGCCAACACCAGTAATACGCATCTCCATCAGTGAATGATATACTTTAACACACACACACACACACATACACACAAACACACACGAGCTGGTATGAGCATTGGTTAGCGACTGATTCATTTCACACTAATTCCTACACCAGTAATACGCATCTCGATCAGTGTATGATATACTTTCACACATACACACACATACACGAACGCCCACCCACATACACATACCTGCACAAGCCCACCCAAACGCTTGCACACAGAGCTTCGCTTATACGTTAAACGATTTGCTCGCTCACGCACGATCCCTCCCTGCACACTCAAGCATTAAGTCGGACCATCCTCTCCATTCCACATGCGCTGCTGAAGTACAATCGCGGTCAATAGTTCCTACCTTTTCTGAGGATTTCGAAACTATGCAATGAATTTCAGAGTCTTTTAAACATTGGTGCTTGTTCACCTGTGCCGCCTTGTTTGGGTTTGGTGAAGGTTCAATAGAATAGGTAAGAACAATTGACCGTGATTGTACAGTACAGTGCATGTGAGAATGGTACATACATCCAGCCACGAATCCGAACCCTAAAAATGATATAGTCATAGATGAAGGTACAATCTCATAAAACTTCGTGGTGGACTCTGTGTGTGTGTTTTAATCCCATTCCACCCCTTTCTAGATGACAGGTCACTGGGCATGGGAGATCGTACGTACGTAGATACTAACATACACAGTGAAGTTTTTGGAACTCGACGCCCGACTGGACATGTCAGACGGGCATATATTTGTCTTTGATAGCATTGTGTTTTGTCATAATGTTTCCCCATCAGCCTAAATTATGATGGTTAAAATAATACCTTCAAAAATAGCTACGGTCTTCTGTTGCTGAACCATTAATTAAGACGCTTTGAGGTATGGAGAAAAAGTAGTACAATTGAAGGGAGAGGAAAAGGAGGTATACAATCGAGGGGGGGAGAGAAAAAAAGGGTAAACAATCGAAGGGGGAGAGGAAATGAGGTATACAATAGAAGGGGAGAGGAAAATGAGGTATACAATCGAGGGGAGAGAAGAAAAAAAGGTATACAATCGAAGGTAGAGAAGAGAAGAAGGTATACAATCGAAGAGGGAGAGGAAAATGAGGTATACAATCTAGGGGAGAGGAGAAGGAGGGAGATAAAGAGGACGTGTTGTTAGGTGGTGACTAGAGGCGAGAGGAGTACTGTAAATATTTAGTTGCCTCTCTGATGTGGTGATTTCGTTGGAATAAGTTGTTATCGTTAGTCTTAATCAACATACATATCTATTCAGTTTTGCATGATAAGGTAATTATGAAGGTTAGAGCCCCTTCAGTTTCTAAACATTAATTAGTTAAATGTCGAGAGAAAAATGTAGTATATGTGTATTATCATTCATTTTAATGTGTGCTTAATATCCACATGAATAATATTGTATAACGTTAACAAGTAAACTCAGCAAGTATACCATAAACGTAGTATACTATATCGTTTTCATATATTGACAAAAATATATGCAGTGAAAACCTAATATGAATAGATAGTAAAACATTCCAAGTAGTAAGTAAAGCTTTTGGCCAATATGGTAATGGCATTGTTCCGAGTCTATACGCCAACAGACAGTCGACTGGAGTAAACACACCTGCCATCCAACGAGGGTTACGGTACACACAAACACACACAGAGACCGACCCCCACCAACTGTTATGAGTGACTGTAAACTGATCACACTCGGACCCCTGAGAACTGTTAATTGTTACCACATGTTACAGTCACATGGGTATCAGTTGGTGCCCTCTGTATTCACTATGTATAGAGCGTTATTTATATCCTGGCGAAATGCACTGATGCCTTTCTAAGTAATATAACCCAATGTACAAGTTTTACATACGTTATAGTGTTTGTAATTCCCAGAGAAGTAGGCCTATCTAGTTTTGTAGCTTTTTTAAGTAGCCTAGTTCGTCTTGGATTGTTGTTTTATATCTACAAAATATGAAAGTAAATGAATGTGTGAGTCGGTACATTGTTGACAAGTTTAGGGGGTACTATACTTTTGATATATACGGTACATTAGAGCGCCTTGATTACTCCAGAGTATACAAGGAAACAGGACCGCATTAACAAAAATAATACTGGCCTTTTGTTGCTTGGAATAGTTTGGAGAAATCAGTCGTTCGAGATTTATATATATACCAACACCGTACTACCCCCCTTCAAAAAAAAAAAAAAAAAAAAAAAAAAAAAAAAAAAAGATATATCGTTCTCACACTGACGAGGCTCACATGGGGTCGAGTAGAGCACACTGCCCTCCCTTTCTCCTCCTGCTGAACTGGAACAATCTCGTGCGACCCAATGCCTACCCCATTCCCAGGCTTTGTTGTGTGTGACCTTAGCTGCTTTAGAATGCTTACGTAAGTCACATCATCAACAGACCCGATATTTACACGCTTTTGTTACTCGTGATTCTGGGTGTGTTTGTTTGTTTGCATTCCCACCATCTTAATATATGATAATGTTTTCAGACGTCCCCACCTGTTTTGATTATGTAGTTTCATACTCAGGGTTTGATGGACTGTTTGCTTTATTTATGCCTGATGATAAGGACGTACCGATAATATAGTGATAGAGCTTCTTTACACACACACACACACACACACACACACACACTCACACATACACACACACAGGCAGTCAGTCACCTAAAACACTCACGCACACGCACAAAAGCAGTCACTACACACACACACACACTCACACAAACAGTCACCTATAACACTCAGGCACACGCACAAAGGCAGTCACTACACACACACACACACACACACACACACACACACACACACACACACCTTTCTTCTGGCCCTGTGTCCTTGTCCGTTACGGGTGAGTGCTTTAGGTCCGTAGCGTGGCTGGGGTGCGGTGTGGGTATGTGAATAGTACCCTGATGCACGCACATACAACACTACACACCAACACTACACACCCACGCACTCACCAACACATGCACATACAACACTACACACCCACGCACTCACCAACACACGCACATACAACACTACTTACTAACACACGTACACACATACAACACTACACTCCCACGCACTTACCAACACACGCTCATACAACACTACACACCCACCAACACACGCACATTCGTAGAAGCACTTAGACATACCCCCCATACACACATACCCCCCCCCCCACACATACCTCCCCTACACACTCACACACACACACACACACCACACACACACACACACACACACACACACACACACACACACACACACACACACACACACACACACACACATAAGCACCCACAAATGCACACTTCCACACGTAAACATATATACATACATACATACTCGTACACACATACACACATACACACATCCATACACACATTCAAACCTACACATGATGATTATGAATGATACTGATGATGATGATGATGTTGACTTATAATGATGATGAAGATGATGATGATGAAAATGATATAGTGACATTGAAAGTACAACAAAAAATTATATATACGAAACTTTCCATCTCATCACCACTATATTGACTTGTAAATTTTCCACCATGCAAATCATCAGTAAAGAGACGTATATATTAGGTCACTTTCTTTGCTTTTTGAACATCAAGGTGTGACCTCAATTAACAAGATGAGGCTCTGGGTTTAACTAGATGCGATTCCTTTTGGGGAGATGCTACTGTTTTGATTCTTGTGTTGTGCTTGGAAATAATTATGATATTATGTTATGTTATTGTTATGGTATTGTATGTTGTGACTATTATTTATACGTGAGTGGTGGATATAGTTATGATATTATGGTATGTTATGTTATGGTATTATTGTGTATTTTAACTATTATTTACACGTTGTGGTGGAAATAGTTGTTGTTGTTGTTGTTGTTGAAGTCTCTTTCTTTCTTTCTTTCTTTCGTTCTCTTTCTCTCCCTCTTTCTCTCCCTCTCCGCCTGCTTCCCTCCTCATCTCTCCCCTCCGACACGCATACCTCACACGCCCTGTTCTCACCTGCTCGACCTTCCCTCCTCTCTCTCTCTCTCTCTCCTCTCTCTCTCTCTCTCTCTCTCTCTCTCTCTCTCTCTCTCTCTCTCTCTCTCTCTCTCTCTCTCTCTCTTATCTTATTTTCAATTCCTCTTGCTTTGAATTTCTTCTCTCTCACGCTCTGTTTCCTTTGCTCTCATTTCCCTCATCACTTTCACCTCTCTCATTCCTTAGTCTTACCACACCCCACTCACACTCTCCCATTCTTCCCACGCTCCTCTCACACTCTCCCATTCTTCCCCACGCTCCTCTCACACTCTCCCATTCTTCCCCACGCTCCTCTCGACTATCCCATTCTTCCCCACGCTCCTCTCGACTCTCCCATTCTTCCCCATGCTCCTCTCACACTCTCCCATTCTTCCCCACGCTCCTCTCGACTCTCCCATTCTTCCCCACGCTCCTCTCGACTCTCCTTCCTTCCTTCCTTCCCTTCCTCTACTCCATTCTTCTCTCCCTCACACATACACCCCTCGACTTCTTTCCTTTTTCTACTTATGGTTCGTTTCTTCCACTCCTGTCTCTCCTCCTCCTCCCCCATTCGATTTTTTCTCTCTACCCTTTTTTTTTTTTCTTTCGCTTTTTTTTTTTTTTTTTTTTTTTTTTTTTTTTTTACGAACCTTTCCTCTTCATCCTTCCTTCCTTCCCTTACTTTTAACTCATTTTCTTTACTATCTCTTTACCACCTCGCTCTTTTACTTGCTTATC
>JAWQEG010002700.1:27500-36546 GCA_033782935.1 Petrolisthes cinctipes
TACAAGAGAATCGAAGGCGAAGAACAAGGAATAAATATGGGAAGGGAAAGATGAGATAATTTTTCAGAAGGGAAAGAGGAAAAAGTAGAAAAAAAAAAGTAGAAAAAAATATGAGAGGGAAGTGATTTTCAAGGGGGAGGGGAAGAGAATAAAAAAACAACAACAATAACAATGTACTCACGCTTGTTTTGGCAGCGAACTGAATATATGTGAAATTAAACTCTACGGGATGAAACTGCCTGTCTTAATGTTATTGTTCTAAACGTAGTGGAGACTGTTATAATTCCTCCTAGCCCAGCCTGAGTGATTTTCCGAGTGTTTGTGTTTCATGGAATAGTTATGGGGGATTTCGTTACTCTCCAATTCGCGCCATCATTCTAGTTCCATTATAAGGGTTCAGAAGGCGAATGTTATGATCCTGTCTGAGTCCTGTAAACTAACCAAAGAAAAAACAGGTGATGTGTTTTGCGGGATAATAATAATAATAATATTAATCGGTACTGAACCATTTATCATTAGAGCGGCGAAGTCTACGGTCTTGGCACTCCATCTTTGGCTCGTGTGTGTGTGTGTGTGTGTGTGTGTGTGTGTTGTGTGTGTGTGTGTGTGTGTGTGTGTGTGTGTGTGTGTGTGTGTGTGTGTGTGTGTGTGTGTGTGTGTGTGCGGGCAAAGGGGCATGGGAAAGGAAAGAATATTAAAAGAAGTATGAAGCAGGAAAACTTAGAAATGAAGAAAGGGGGAAAACGAACGAAGAGAACAGGAAAAGGGTACCATACTGGAGAGGAAGTGTTTTTATCAAGCGAGAATCCGTGAGAACGATAAATGGTACAAAAAAAAATACATTATATTATATTATGATTATAGACAGTCTGAGATGGATTACGTAAGAGAGGAAGTAAGAAATTATGATAAAGAATGCAGAAAGAACCAGGAAGAAGATTGGAACATGAGGAAGGAAGTGAGACGAGTAATTAAGCATGGGAAAGAGAATGATAATGCGATAATGAAGATAAAGGAGACGGACGAAAGAGGAAGAAAGGAAGAAGTAGAAGGATATTAACTCTGTGAAATATATGATACTAATGTGGAAAAAAAAAAAAAAATGAAGAGCAGAGACAGTTGCAATAGGAGGAAGCATGAGGGGTAATTAGCTGAAGGGGTTAATACACTTTAGGTACTACATTGGAAGGCCTTGATTCCTCCAAAGTATGCCAGGAAACAGTAGGACCAGATTAACAAAAATAATGGTGACCTGTTGCTTAGAATAGTTTGAAGGAATCATTTGCTCCAGATTTACTATACAACCACTCGTAAGAGAATGGATACTAAATTAAAAAAGAAAGAATGTACGGTAATAAAATATAAACTGAAGAGAAGTAAATGAAGAATAAGCTGAAAGGAAATAGATAAACGAGGTAAATTAACAGAATATTGAAAGAAACAAGGGAGAAAGAAATCAGAGTTGAAAGGGGAACGAACTTTATGAAAAAAAAAATAATAATAATAATAATATATATAGTGAAAGAAGGAAGGTCGTCAAAGAGGAACGAGGAAATAGGTATGAAAAAAAAAATGAATGAAGGAAAACATTTGAAAGAAGGGACAGTGTTGTGAAAGAAGGACATTTATTAAGCTGAAAGAAGAAAGAGCTACAGTGTATGAAAAAAAATAATAATAAAAAAAAATAAAAAAAATAAAAGGCAGCCGAGGTAGTTTCAGACAGCTTAGAAATGGTGAGACGGAAAAGTGGGGATTATAAGAAAGAGGTCGGGTGTAATTTCCTGGGGCGCTTTCTTAGACTGTGTTGAGTTGGAGGGGAAGGGGGAAGGGTGAGGAGGGGAAGGAAGAGGGAAGGGGAAGGGGGAAGGGTGAGGAGGGGAAGGATAGGGGAAGGGTGATGTGTGTTGTGGTGTGGTGTGGGAGGAGAGGCATATATATATAGAGTGAGTTTGTGTATTGAGAAGAGAGAGAGAGAGAGGTGAGTGAGAGTGAAAGAGAGAGAGAGAGAGGAGGAGAGAGAGAGAGAGAGGTGATGAAAGATGGAGGGATGAGTAGAGAAAGGAAGTGAGGTGTGTGTGTGGTGTGTGTGTGAGGAGGAAAGTGAGACAGGAATGGAAGAGAAGAAGGATGAATGGGGAAGATGTGGAGGAAGATGGAGGAGCAGGGAGAGGAATGGAGGAAGATGGAGAGATTGGCTGAAGGAAATGGAGGAGAGGTGGGAAAAAGATTGAGGGAGGGAAGGTGGAGGGAGAAAGGTGGAGGAAGAAAGATGGAGGGAGATGGGTGAAGGGGGAGACTGTTGATAAGGAAGGCTATTTATGATGAAATATGGGAAAGGTTGGAAGGGGGTCAGAGAGAGAGAGAGAGAGAGAGAGAGAGAGAGAGAGTGTGGGAGGAGGAGAAGGGGTAAGAAAGAGAGAAAGGGAATAAAGAAAAAGTTGGTGAGAAGTAGAGGAAGAAACTGGAGATATAAAGAGTGAATGAAAATGATAGAAGAATAAAATAATATATTAAAGAGAAAGAAAGGGAAAGGGTGATTTGAGAGAAGAAAGAAGATGCAGAAGAAGAGCTGATGAAATTGAAAGTGATTAGTTGGAAATGAAAGGAAAATAATAAAAAAAGTGTAATGAAAGAGGAGGAACAATAAAGGAAGGAAAAGGAGGAATAATAGTTGAATGAAAAATAAAGAAAGAGGAGCAGGAATGAGGGAGGAAAAGAAGGGCAAGAATTAAGGAAAGGGGGAGGGAAGCAGAGGAAATAAACGAAGGAGGGATAAAGAAAATGAGAATAAGAAAACCACAAATAGTTGGATGAAAAATAAAGAAAGAGGAGCAGGCATAAGGAATGAGGGAGGAAAAGAAGGGCAAGAATTAAGGAAAGGGGGGAGGGAAGCAGAGGAAATTAAACGAAAGAGGGATAAAGAAAATGATAATAAGAAAACCCCAAATAGTTAGATGAAAAATAAAGAAAGAGGAGCAGGCATAAAGGAATAAGAGAGGGATAAAGGGCAAGAATTAAGGAAAAGGGGAGAGAAGCAGAGGAAAATAAACGAAAGAGGATAAAGAAAATGGGAATAAGAAACCTCCAATACTATAACAAGAAAGGAAAGGAGAGAAGGAGATTACATAGGATCTCTAGAGGGGGGGGGGGTACAAGGTGGGGATTATACTCACACACTAGACTGGGATTACAAATGGTACCCGGTATTACAAAGGGTTTAAGGTGATTACAGAACGTTCACGGCGTTACAAAGAATATAGTAAAATTAAAGGGAATCGTAGTTCTATTTTTTTTTTTTTTTTTTTTTGTAATGTTTGAGGAAGAATGTTGTAAATGCTTAGAGCAGAATTATATAAAATTTTAGTGAATAGAAATTATATTTAAGGTATTTATTAAGTTATTTTAATTGGATTCATTAAGACAGTGATTCAGTGGTGTTTACAAAGACATTCGAAAGGTACAGTTTGAGTTACATGGGTTATACAAAATGATTACAGGAGGCCATGTAATGCTCATGGGTTTTACAAAGACTCAAGAAAGCATTACATAGATGGTGTCGAGTAAGAAAGAGTAAGGACACAAAGAAAAGAGTAAGAGAAAGGGAGGAAGAGGGACATTAGAGACTGGAAATAGAGAAAGAGTAAGGAGAGGAAGAAAAGAGTAAGATAAAGAAAGGAAGGAGGTAAGAAGGGACATTAGAAGCAACGAAAGAAAGAATTAAGAATAAGAAGTAGGAGGAGGCAAAGGAAAAGTAAGAAAAAGGAAGGAAGAAGGAACATTAGGAACTGGAAATAGAGAAAGAGTAAAGAGACAAAGAAAAGAGTAAGAGAAAGGAAGGAAGGAAGAAGGGACATTAGGAACTCACGACCATCACTTACAGTCGTCATCATACATTAAGCTCCATCATGTGACTGGCAGGCCTTACTCACTCACTCACTCACTCACTCACTCACTCAACTCTTCCTTCTTACTCACTCACTCACTCACTCGACTCTTCCTCCTTACTCACTCACTCTCACTAACTCAACCCTTCCTCCTCCTTACTCCCTCACTCAACACTTCCTCCTCCTTACTCACTCACTCAATCACTCACTCAACTCTTCCTCCTTACTCACTAAACCTTCCTCCTTACTCACTCACTCAGCCACCCTTCCTCCTCCTCACTCACTAACTCAACCCTTCCTCCTCCTTACTCACTCACCCCCTTCCTCTTCCCTTACTCACCTCACATCAACTCTTCTTCCTCCTTACTCACTACTCACCTCTCTCACTCAACCCCTACCTCCTTACACACTCACTCACCTCAGCCAACCCTTCCTCTTCCTTACTCACTCACTCACTCACTCAACCCTCCTCCTTACTCACTCACTCAACCCTTCCTCCTACTCACTCACCTCACTAACTCAACCCTTCCCTCCCTTACTCAGTCACTCAACCCTTCCTCCTCCTTACTCACTCACTCAACCCTTCCTCTTACTCACTCACACACCTTAACACTTCCCTCCTCCTTACTCACTCACTCACCCAACCCTTCCTCCTCCTACTCACTCACTCATCACTCACTCAACCCTTCCTATCCTCCTCCTTACTCACTCTTCAACTTTTCCTTCCTTCCTCCTTACTCACTCACTCAACCCTTGTTCCTTACTCACTCACTCAACCCTTCCTCCTCCTTACTCACTCACCTCACTCACTAACTCAACCCTTCCTCCTCCGTACTCACTCACTCAACCCTTCCTCCTTACTCACTCACTCACTTACTCAGCCAACCCTTCCTCCTTACTCACTCACTCACTAACTCAACCCTTCCTCCTCCTTACTCACTCACTCAACCCTTCCTCCCTTACTCACTCACTCAACCCTTCTTCCTCCTCACTCACTCACTAACTAACTCAACCCTCCCTCTTCCTTACTCACTCACTCAACCCTTCCTTCCTCCTCCTACTCACTCTTCAACTTTTCCTTCTTACTTTTCTCGTCTATCCCTTCCTTATTCCAATGACATATGCATTTTTCTCCTCTCCTTATGTAGTTGGAAGTAGCTCCTTAAAATTTCTCTCTTTTCATATCCCCTACTTCCTTCTCTCCCTTCCCGCCCACCACCACCACTATTACACTGCCCTCTCATTTCCCTCTCTATACCCCTCTCCTGTCTTCCCATTCTTCCTCTCCCCTCTCACACTCTCTTTTCATATCCCCTACTTCCTTCTCTCCCTTCCCGCCACCCACCACCACTATTACACTGCCCTCTCATTTCCCTCTCTTCCCCACTCCTATCTTCGCCATTACATTCCCCTTTCATCCTCTCTCCCTATACCCCTCTCCTGTCCTTCCCATTCTTCCTCTCCCCTCTCTCACTCTCTTTTCATGTCCCCTACTTCCTTCTCTCCCTTCCCTCCCCCACCACTATTATACTGCCCTCTCATTTCCCTCTCTTCCCCTCTCCTATCTTCGCCATTACATTCCCCTTTCATCCTCCCTCTCTCTACCCCTTTCCTGTCTTCCCATTCTTCCTCTCCCTTCTCTCCACCCCCCGTCCCCTCCTTACCTTAACCCCTCCCTTTCAGCTCCCCACGTTCCCTTGTCCCTCTCCTATTCCTCCTCTCCCTTACTCCATTTCCCTTATCCCTTCCCTACTCCTTTTCTCCCCTTCCAGTTTCATTATTATTCCCTCTTTTCCCTTCCCTACCCCCGTTCCCATATCCCCTCTCCTTCTCCCCTCCCCTAACCCAAGCCTCATCGCTCATTCCCTTATCCCTCTACCCTCTCCCTTCCCCTCCTTTTCCTGACCCCCTCCCCTTCTCTCACCTTCCCCTATCCCTCTCCTACTCCCCTACCCCTCTCTCTCCCTTCCCCTCCTTTTCCTGACCCCCTCCCTTTTCTCCCACCTTCCCCTACCCCTCTCCCACCTTCCCCTACCCCTCTCCTACTCCCCTACCCCTCTCCTACTCCCCTACCCCTCTCCTACCTTCCCCTATCCCTCTCCTACCTCCCCCTCCCCTTCTCTCACCTTCCCCTACCCTTTTCCCACCTTCCCCTATCCCTCTCCTACTCCCCCTCCCTTTCTCCCACCTTCCCCTACCCCTCTCCTACCCCCCTACCCCCGTTTCCTTCTCACTTTCCCACTCTTTTATCATGTTGTCCGGTCCCCCACCTCGCCCTGTAAGTCACTCCGGTAGGGGCCAGTCACAACATCACTCCTAAACCTCATTACCTTGATTACGTCACTTCCTTCATCCTTCATACTCACGTCCTTATTCCTTCTTCGGTGTTTTTTTTTTTTCCTCTCCCCCCTATTTCCCTTGGGTTTTATATTCTCTCCATGCATCTTTCACCTCATCCTCTCTCCATTTTCACTTCATCCTCTCTTCGTTTTTCACCTCATATTCTCTTCATTTTTCACCTCCGCTCTCCATTTTTCACCTCATCCTCTCTCCATTTTTCACCTCCTCATCCTCTCTTCATTTTTTACCTCATCCTCTCTCCATTTTTCACCTCCTCATCCTCTCTCTATCTTTCACCTCATCCTCTCTCTATTTTTCACCTCATATTCTCCTCCATTTTTCATCTCCTCATCCTCTCTCCATTTTTCACCTCATCCTCTCTTCATTTTTCACCTCATCCTTCTCTCCATTTTTCACCTCCTCATCCTCTCTCCATTTTTCACCTCATATTCTCTCCATTTTTCACCTCATCCTTCTCTTCATTTTTCACCTCATTCTCTCTCCATTTTTCACCTCATCCTTCTCTTCATTTTTCACTTCATTCTCTCTCTATCTTTCACCTCATCCTTCTCTCCATTTTTCACCTCATCCTCTCTTCGTTTTTCACCTCATATTCTCTCTTCATTTTTCACCTCATATTCTCTCTCCATTTTTCACCTCATCCTCTCTCCATTTTTCACCTCATCCTCTCTGCTTCATTTTCCCTCCCTCCTCTCCTCACTTGTCCCTTTTTCTTTCGTACCTCCCTCCTTTCCTTTCATCCTTCTAGTCCTCCTATCCCATTCTTCCTTTCCTTTCTTCCTTCTAAATCTCCTTCCTTCCTTTTCTCTTTCCTCCCTCCATCCTTCTCCCTTTCCACCCTCTTTCTTCCTTCTCCCTTTTCTCCCTCCTTCCTCCTTTTCCATTTCCCCCTCTTTCTTCCTTCTCCCTTTCCTTCCTCCTCCTTTTCCTTCCTTTTCCCTTTCCTCCATCCTTCTCTCTTGCCTTCCTCCTTTTCCCTTTCCTCCTCCTTCCTCCTTTTCCATTTCCTCCCTCTTTCCTCCTTTTCCCTTTCCTCCCTCCTTCCTCCTTTTCCCTTTCCTCCCTCCGTACCTCCCTCATCACTCTTCTCTTAAAAAGTCTCCCTCCGAGCTATCAATGAGCGGAAGGAAGGGGTGGAGGGGGGGGAGGAAAAAAGTCAACGAGAACGGAAAGGCACACCCAGGGGGAGGGGGCGGACGGGGGGGGGAGAGAGTAAAGAAGGGGAGGGGAAAATGGATGAAAGACGGAAAGGAGTAAAGGTGGGGAATAGAGTGAGAGAGATAGTAATTGTAGTAATGATGCATGGGGAGGGATAGATGGGTGAAAAAAGGGTAGAGAAAAGTGTGGAGTAGGGACGAGGGTGGAGTGGGAAATAGAAGGAGTAGGGAAGAGGATGGGGTGGGAAAGAGGAGGAGTAGAGAATAGGGAGAGAGAAGGAGTAGGGAAGAGAAAGAGAAGGAGTAGGGAAGAGGGTGGGGAGGGAGAGAAAAAGAGTAGGAAAAGTGTGGGGAGGGAAAGAGAAGGAGTAGGGAAGAGGGTGGGAGGGAAAGAGAAAAGGAGTAGGGAAGAGAGGGCTATACATAATTGTTGATGAACTAGTGGAGTCGAGGGATTAAATATTGCTTTCCAGTTGACAGGAAATGTCCCCACGAATTTTCAACATAAGTTCTCTCTCTTCCATCTATTATATGCCAATTTTACCAAGAAGTAGACTACAGTACTCTACTTGAAATAAATGCATCCTCAGCAATCAATAGTTTCGAAACATAAATTATATATATCATGATTGAGTATAATATCTAGCTTTAGAATATACCCTTATATTGGATAATTTTATAATATTAACCTTTAAACCTCGTAACACAATTGTGAGGTAGAAGAAAATCAGAGAATATAGAGGGGGAATAGGAGGAAAATTTGGGAGATATCCAACGTAATGAGAAAGTAAAAGCAGAGGAAAATGAGAACAAAGTAGTGGGATCGAAGGAGGAAGATGGGTAAGATAATGGGAGAAAAAGAAAGGCAGGTAAAAATTTGAGGTGAGCAAAAGGAGGAGTTGTTGAAGGAGGAAGATTCGTGAGATAACAGAAAAAGAGGGAAACAAGCCGAGAAAGGACACACACACACACACACACACACACACACACACACATACAATTACAGAATATGAGATAGGAAGGGTACACACACACACACACACACACACACAATTACAGAATATGAGATAGGAAGGGTACACACCACACACACACACACACACACACACACAATTACAGAATATGAGATAGGAAGGGTACACACACACACACAGACACACACACATACAATTACAGAATATGAGATAGGAAGAGTAGGGAGAAGGTACGGTATATCTACTCTTATAAAAACCACAGGCGAATGGACTGGAAAAAAAGACGATAGAATTGGATAGATAGTTTGAAGAAGAGAGAGAGAGGAGAGAGAGAGAGAGAGAGAGGAGAGAGAGAGAGAGAGAGAGAGAGAGAGAGAGAGAATTATATTTAGGGTGTTGTGGTGATGGAAAGGGAGATAATGATGACTTGTAGAGAAAGATGGTGATATATAGTTATGATGTCAGTGGTAGTAGGAGTGAAAATTAATGGAGAGAGAGAGAGAGAGAGAGAGAGAGAGAGAGAGAGAGAGAGAGAGAGACGCCATTAGGTTGTTCATTATTACTGTATATGTACTGTTCGTGACTGAGTGCAAAAAAAATAACACACACACACACACACACACACACACACACACACATTGATGATACTCGAGAACAAATTTACACACAC
>JAWQEG010002701.1:0-35000 GCA_033782935.1 Petrolisthes cinctipes
AGATGTTTGTTATCTTCACTTAGGGTTAATGGCAAACAAGGTTTGTGTGGGTCTAGTCTAGTCTGTCTAGTCTGTCTAGTCTGTCTGTTTATTTCTTCAGGTTTTACAATGCATATAAAGTTTTATAGCTAACCTGGAAGCTAACCTGGAATATGATCATGTGACTATATTTTATAGTCAACCTGGAATATACTCAATCATATACATAAAGGTTGCCTGCTACAATAGAAGTGGACAATAAAGGGGATAGTGAGGGAAGGAGATAGGCTAAAGGGGAATAGGAGGGGAAGAGATAAAAAAAAATATATATAGGTACGGAGGGAAAATAAGAAATGGGGCAAGAGTTAGTGTATAAGGGAGATATATGGGGAAGGGGGGACAGGGGTACCTCTTACCTTTCTCTCTCTCTCTCTCTCTCTCTCTCTCTCTCTCTCTCTCACTGTACGGTAGGCTATGCGAGTGGAGTAGAGATGGTTTGATAAGAGGGGAAGCCACAGATGAGGTCTACTGTACTGTATGGTGGGTAGTCTATAGCTCTGTGTGTGTGTGTGTGTGTGTGTGTGTGTGTGTGTGTGTGTGTGTGAGAGAGAGAGAGAGAGAGGTCTACTGTACTGTATGGTGGGTAGTCTATAGCTCTGTGTGTGTGTGTGTGTGTGTGTGTGTGTGTGTGTGTGTGTGTGTGAGAGAGAGAGAGAGAGAGAGAGAGAGAGAGAGAGAGAGAGAGAGAGAGAGAGAGAGAGAGAGAGAGAGAGAGAGAGAGAGAGAGAGAGAGAGAGAGAGAGAGAGAGAGAGAGAGGAGAGAGAGAGAGAGAGAGAGAGAGAGAGAGAGAGCACATGGAAATATAGGAACGATAAGAGGAACAGGGGAAAAGGATGGCAATAAAACAGAGGGAAAGAGAAAAACAAAGGAAATATTATGTAGAAAGATAGAGGGGGAGAGAGAGAGAGAGAGAGAGAGAGGAGGGGGGGAGAGGGGGGGGAGGGGTTAATGAAGAAGAGAAAAGGGGAGGAAGAATGACAGAGGGGGATGAGTGAGTGACAGGAACAAAGAAGGAGACAGGAAGGGGGGAAAGAAGAGGAAAGAGGAAGGAGGGAGGGAGGGAGGGAGAGGGAGGGGAAGGGGAGGGAAGAGAGGGAGGGGGAGGGAGGGAAGGGGAGTCTGTGTAACTATAGAGAAGGCAAATTGGAAATAAATCATAACAGAGACGACAGGAGAAGGAAAGGGAAGGAGAGAATTATGGAAGGGAAAGAGAAGACGTAAGAAGAGGATAGGGAAGGGAGGTGAAATAGAGATAATTACGAGTGAGAAAGAAGAGATGAGGGGAGAGAAGACGTAAGAAGGAAAGGATAGGAGAGAGAAGAGGAAGAAGAGGGAAAAGGGAAGGGAGGTGGAATAGAGAGAATTACGAGTGAGAAAGAAGAGAGAAAAGGAACGAAGAGAAGGGAAGGAAAATGCAGAGAATTGTGAGTGAAAATAGGAAGGCAAGAGGAATAGAGAGAAGAAAGAACAGGTGAGGGAAGAAGAAGAGAAAAGGGACAAGGACGAGGCCAAGAGAATAAGGAACAGATGGGGAAGATGAAAGGGCAGGTATGTATGTATGTATGACCTGTACCGTACCCTATATACCGTACACAAAGAGAGGCAGAGGGCAGGTGGAGGAGGATTACCCAGAGAGAGAGAGAGAGAGAGAGAGAGAGAGAGAGAGAGAGAGAGAGAGAGAGAGAGAGAGACGAAGGCCACAACGAACTTAAGGTGTGGTGTAAATAAGTTGCTTGGCCTTAATATTAATTCATATCAAAACACAATTTAATTATTATGTAGAGGAGGATAGCTGGAGAAGAGTAGAAAGAAGAATCAAGGATTATGTTGACAGAGTAAGTAGTAGGGGAACGAACGAACGAACACACACACACACAATAGCTTTACGTACACACACACACACACACTCTCTCTCTCTCTCACACACACACCATATCTTTACATACACTGACACACACATACACATTACCCCACCAGACACATACAGAATAACCACAAACTTCCTCGCTGTACAAACACACACACACACACATACATACAACATATCATTACACACACACACACACATACAACATATCATTACACACACACACACACACATACAACATATCATTACATACACTTTAACATTACCAAACAAACACATATACATACAGCATCACCACAAAACTCCCCGCTACACACACACACAAACACACACAGAGGGAGGCAGTCACAGTTCAGGGTCAAAGCTCTTGTTTCCCGTTACCCGTCTCAGCTCTCCAATAATGACACTTTTGGCGGGAACGGGACCAACCAAACGCGCCAATACAACAGAAGCAGCAGCAACGCCATCTATTGGACGTATTTTCAGCTACCAACGCCATCTCTCGGACGTATTCTTAACTACCTACGCCATCTCTCGGACGTATTTTCTGTAACCTACGCCATCTCTCGGACGTATTCTCAGTTTGCCTACTTACGTCATCATTAAGGGACCCCGTGATGTAGTCAGAAAATTGAAGGTTAGTGAGTTTTTCAAATATTACCACGAAACACAATTAATATTAAATGAGCTTGTTTCGTGGCATAGGCTAGTCAGGAGGAATCAGAAGCCAGTAACTCTCATACACGATCACAGGGTCCTTAAGTCATATTTTCAGCTACCCACGTCTTCATATGGTTGTATTCCCAGGCAGACAGGAAGGTAAGCAAGGCAGACATCAGGCAGTCAGGCAGGCAGGTAGACAGACAATCAGGCAGGCAGATAGACAGACAATCAGGCAGGCAGGAGGACAGACAGGAAGGTAAGCAAGGCAGACAATCATGCAGGTAGACAGACAATCAGGCAGCAGGCAGGCAGATAAACAGACAATAAGGTAGGCAGGAGGACAGACAGGAAGGTAAGCAAGGCAGACAATCAGGCAGGTAGACAGACAATCAGGCAGGCAGGAGGACAGACAGGAAGGTAAGCAAGGCAGACAATCAGGCAGGCAGGCAGGACACACCTTGAACTCCGTCACGTGCTGACATTTGCTACACCTCTTATTTATTCCCCAACAACCTTAGACTTCCCTGTGTTCAATTATGTAACACTCACCTCTGACGCGAATAGCTCTCGTAATCTCTCTCTCTCTCTCTCTCTCTCCATTCAGAGCATTGTTGACCTTTCTTTATTCATCTGTGTCTTCTTTGTTTCGTGTTTCGTCTCTTCCTTCTTCCTCTCTCTCCCTCCCTCTCTCTCTCTCTCTCTCTCTCTCTCTCTCTCTCTCTCTCTCTCTCTCTCTCTCTCTCTCTCTCTCTCTCTCTCTCTC
The DNA here is from genome assembly GCA_033782935.1 of Petrolisthes cinctipes. Taxonomy (NCBI): domain Eukaryota; kingdom Metazoa; phylum Arthropoda; class Malacostraca; order Decapoda; family Porcellanidae; genus Petrolisthes; species Petrolisthes cinctipes. The sequence goes on from JAWQEG010002701.1 coordinate 3,334, forward strand.
TCTCTCTCTCTCTCTCTCTCTCTCTCGTGTGTGTGTGTTCAGAGGAGAACGTGAGCATAACATTTGTGCATTAAAGACAGACGAAGTGTATAAAAAAGATATTATTTTTCATTACTTACTCTTACTCTTATTATTATTACGGTACACGGTATTATTATTATTATTATTATTACGGTAACGGTATTATTATTATTATTATTATCTACACACCAATGAACCCAATGCCCCTCAAACGTCCCATATTTTCTTATTAATGCATACGAGTCGACATTCACAGACTATCGACCAGCGACTGCAATAGAACATCACACTCTTCCTTCCTTCCTTCCTCGGAGTTGTGTAGGCTAGTTATGTCGTGCCTTACTTCGTTTACTTTTTGTTTTGTTTTGACTTCTGGCTTCTCTCTGTTGACCTTTCTACGTCTTCCTCAATTCCTCCTTCCTTCCTTCCTTCCTTCCTCGGAGTTGTGTAGTTATTTCGTGCCTTACTTCACTTACTTTTTGTTTTGTTTTGACTTTTGGCTTCTCTCTGTTGACCTTTCTGTGTCTTCCTCAATTCCTCACTCCTTCACTTCACTCCCTTCCTTTCTTCCTTTCTTTCTCTGAGTTGTGTAGTTATGTCAAGCCTTATTTCGTTTACTCTTTTGTTTTGTTTTGACTTTTGGCTTCTCTCTGTTGACCTTTCTACGTCTTCTTCAATTCCTCACTCCTTCACTTCACTCCCTTCCTTCCTTCCTCGGAGTTGTGTAGTTATTTCGTGCCTTACTTCACTTACTTTTTGTTTTGTTTTGACTTTTGGTTTCTCTCTGTTGACCTTTCTACGTCTTCCTCAATTCCTCCTTCACTCCCTTCCTTCCTTCCTTCCTCTGAGTTGTGTAGTTATGTCGTGTCTTACTTCACTTACTTTTTGTTTTGTTTTGACTTTTGGCTTCTCTCTGTTGACCTTTTCTGTGTCTTCCTCTATTCTTCACTCTCCAACTCACTCCCTTCCTTATTCGTTCCTTCCTTTTTTCTCCGAGTGATTCTCTTCATTTTTATTGTTTTTATTCCTTTTTCATTTTTGTTCCTTTCCGTGTCTTCACCAATTCCTCTCTCTCTCTCTCTGACCTTCTTCATTCATCCGTGTCTTCTTTATATTCCTCCTTCCTTTCCTTCACCTTCCCTCGATAGTTATTACTGAAACCAATATATATGTTTTTCTTTTTTTTACTAGACATACGGTAGGAGTTGTAATCTTTTTTCTCCCTTCCCTATCATGCTTACTCTCCTCACCCTCTTTTCTTCTCACTCTCTTCGCCTCTCCTCTTACACCTTCCATATCCCCCCCCCCCAATCACCTCACCAAGCCTCCTTTCCCCAGTTTTATACCCCTCCCCCCTCTCCACATTTTCTTCTCTTACTCCCCGTTGCTTCCTCTCTTTTAGCTTCTCTTTTCACCTAGCTTACCTCTCCCCAGCTCCCTCTCTTCCTCCAAATCACATCACCTGCCCATATTTTCTCCCTCTTTACCCCTTCACCCAGACACACACACACACACACACACACACACACACACTCTCTCTCTCTCTCTCTCTCTCTCTCTCTCTCTCTCTCTCTCTCTTAATCACATCACCTACCCTTATTTTCTCCCTCCTTACCTCTTCACGCAGAAAAACACCCCTCTCTCTCTCCCTCCCTCCCTTAATAAATAAATGTCCCCCCCCACACCCCCCCTCCACCACCACCACTCTATATGGCGCTGACCTACCCTTCCTTACCCCCCTCCCCCTTTCCCACCCTCCTTCTAAACCCCACTCCTCCCCCTCCCCCTCCCCCCCAACCTTAACCACCACCTGACACACAGAGAGAAGGAGCGAGTGTAAGATGACTCAGCTGCTCTGTGTGTGTGTGTGTGTGTGGAGGTTAGTATGACACCTTGATCACCTCATTCACACCATATCTCCTCACACACACACACACACACACACCTCAGTCACAAAGGAGATTCACACTTTATGAAGAGGCTATTTACACACACTTATAGGCCTAACACACACATACTAAGTCTTAGTACATAGTGGTAGTCAAATAAAGGTCACACTTTTAACATATATCTGTAAGGAGATAAAACTGAGAGAGAGAGAGAGAGAGAGAGAGAGAGAGAGAGAGAGAGAGAGAGAGAGAGAGAGAGGAGAGAGAGAGAGAGAGAGAGAATCTAAACAAATTATCTCCTCACACCGGGAATCAAGACTGAGAATAACACAAATATAATGCATTGTTCCAGTTCTTCAGTGTTATTATATTATCTGTCATGGTTGAGGTGGAGGACAATCGGTTCATCCAAACTATAACAGGAAACAAAATAGACATCAAATTGCGAGAATCTATAGTGGAATTGTTTCGTACCAGAGTAAGGGGGAATCTGGAGGACCGATTCAATTCACCAACAACAGAAGGTCCCATATAGTTACACCTCCCTATGCAGACTAATGAAGATAATATATAGCCTACTGGAGAAAGCCTACAAGTGGGCATCAGTACAGGAATATTTAGGTTAGTTTTGCCTTGCCCGTATAATTAGGTTAGTTTTGCTTTGCCCGTATAGGCTATTTAGGTTAGTTTTGCCTTACCGGTATATTAAGGTTAGTTTTGCCTTGCCGGTATATTAAGGTTAGTTTTGCTTTGCCCGTATAATTAGGTTAGTTTTGCTTTGCCCGTATAGGCTATTTAGGTTAGTTTTGCCTTACCGGTATATTAAGGTTAGTTTTGCCTTGCCGGTATAGGCTATTTAGGTTAGTTTTGCCTTACCGGTATATTAAGGTTAGTTTTGCCTTGCGGTATATTAAGGTTAGTTTTGCCTTGCCGGTATATTTAGGTTAGTTTTGCCTCCAATACGGTACCGGTTATACAGGGTGCTCTGGCTAAACTATTATTACTAAGAGAACTACTGTAGCACCAAGCTGCTCCCAGAGGATGATTTAGCAGGAAGATAAACATTGGAGTGACAGAGAGAAGTTAAAAAGGAGAATTGGGAAAAATCAGAATACACAGAAAAGCTCTAGATATAAACATGCTGCAGGACTTTGGTAGGTGGTTTCTTTGACATCTCCTGAGTGAAAAAATGTGATGAAAGTGTTCGTTTAATTCGCCAAGGTTGAGTTATATACAATTTTTGACAGAAGAGTAACTGGGAAACTAGACAAATCACACGTTGTTATCCACTTCATCTGCGTATCAAAACAGAGAGCAATAAAGTGGGAATGTAGAGGAGATGGAACAACAAAGCCCTTGGATGTGACGAGATAAATGTAGCGAAAGATGCAAAATATTGACATAATGGTGATGGTGATGGTAAGGAAATAATGATGGTGGTGGTGATGTTATGGTGGTGATAGTGGTAATGCTATGGTGGTTGTAGTGGTGACGGTATGGTGATGATAGTGGTAATGTTATGGTGGTGGTATTGGTGCTGTAATGGTGGTTGTATTGGTGATTGTAGTGGTGATGTTATGGTGATGGTAGTGGTAATGTCATGGTGAAGATAGTGATGATTTTATGACATTGATATGGTAGTGGTAGAAGTGATGTATGGTGGAGATGGTGGTGGTGGTAAGGTTGATGGTGGAGACATACATACATACATACACACATACATACAAGCATCGGTTGAGAGAAGCGACTAGGGGAGGGAGCGTACGAGAGGAGGGGAGCTATTTCTAAAACTAGGTTAAGGTAACGTCTGCTCCCTTCCTAGCCTATATAGCCTATACTTACTTACTTACCTGTCAGGATAGTCTGGCTGGACCCTTAATCTGTAAACAAGCATCTCACACACGCACCAAGTTTACAAATCCTCATCTCCAGTTCTTACACACAAACATATTCTTGCTCTCTCTCTGTGTGGTGTGTGTGTGTGTGTGTGTGTTTTGCTTGATATCTCTCTCTCTCTCTCTCTCTCTCTCTCTCTCTCTCTCTCTCTGTCTGCTGTGTGTGTATGTGTATGTGTGTGTGTGTGTGTGTGTGTGTGTGTCTCTCTCTCTCTCTCTCTCTCTCTCTCTCTCTCTCTCTCTCTCTCTCTCTCTGTGTGTGTGTGTGTGTGTGTGTCTGCGTGTGTGCGTGTGTGTGATCCCTGCCCGCAAGCGATATCATAATTAGAAAGCCTCCAAACCCGTATTTTCAGGCAACCACTGATACCGATTTCAAACAAAGAGAATTATACCCATCCGAACCTTATTGTATGTACACCATGTAAAATCTGTCCTATCTGTACACCCAACACCCAAAGTCTCCAAACACAATGCGGCTGATAAAATAGATAGGGATTCTCATAACGTCAGATAGGATGGGTACACAAAGTAGAGTTACACGCAGGTCTCGAGAACGGACGTGGAGCCTATGTCAAGCATTAGAATAACAACACGTTTCAACTCTCCTCCTTCCCTCAATTGTGTGTGTGTGTTTGTTTGTTTTTTTTGGGGGGCTAAACTGATCTAAAAATAACCACAACATTATCACAATATCATCTATGAATCTTCTCTAACACGGTACTTTTAAGCAAACTCCAAAATTCACCGACAGGGGGTTTGTAATGAACTCTTTTTATCCTTTCAAGGCACAAACCTGGTCTTAATCACACTAACCTAACCTAACCCAATAATCGTGTCTGGGAGCCTGTGACAACCAACCCCGATCCCAAAGAGCTAGGTAGGAAACAGGATCGACTTGTTTTGTTTCATCCGGCGTCTGTCTGTCCTGGAAAGTGGTTTGGTCTGTGGTTACTAAAGTCTGACTCCCGGGCACGAGTTGTCGGTTCGTCGGGTTTCCTTCGTTGGCCAATGCTGTAGTATTTCCGGGGTGTATTTGTAATTCTCAAGACCTTTACGACAGATAGTTACCATATGTAGCAACTAAAATTAACACTATAGGTATTCATTTGATTCTAAAAAAAAAACTGTAAAATATAAAAGATCACAAACTAACGCTCTCGGGTATAGAAAAACATCCGCTAAATTGGCAACGTGCCGGGCAGCGACGCGACGCACGCCCACAATAAACAAACCGGTTGTGTCGCCTTGCAGGTGTCGCCGCCGCCGCCCGGGCCCGATGTTGCCGCTTCTCTCTCTCTCTTTCTCTCTTACACACACACACAGAAACAACGTCATGGTGTGTAAGATTAAGAGGTCTTACCTAGTTAAGCTCTAAGTACTTCCGCAAGGGCGAAAGTTAATATGACTACGCTTTAGGTTATGTGTTTGTTTTTCTAGCAGCCTAATCACGATGCTGTAACTCGATTAGCGACTACGAATAATACCCTTACAAAAAAGTGAACGAATCAAACAGTTCTATTTCACTTTACGTCGGGCTAATTATAAGACAGTAATTTTCTTAGCACCAACAGAATATCATTACTGGTTGACAATTGTAACACATTTATAAGTAACAAACCTAAATATATCCCTATGACTTATGATACTTTGGAAATAATTTTGGCCTGGGTGCAATGGAGATCTACTGATTCATCCAAACTGTGCTACAAAACAAATCTTCAGCCAATAATTATAGCCTACTGCGGAAGCCTGTTTTCTGAAATTGTTTGGAGGAATCAGTAGCCCTCTGGAAATTTGCCGAGACAACAGATACCTCACCACTCTCACTCATCACGTACTATTACATCTCCACACTCTCACTTTCCATTAATACATCTCCACACTCTCACTTTCCATTAATATATCAACACACTCTCACTCTCCATCATTAACATTAACCCCATCTCCCACACTCACTTTCTCTCATCGCCGTGATTTTTCCACTCATCACGCAATACTCCATCAATCTCCACACTCTCACTTTCCATCATTAACATTAACCCCATCTCCCACACTCACTTTCCCTCATCGCCGTTATCTTTCCACTCATTATTCCTCGTCATTGGCCTCATTCGTCACGCTACTTACTAACGGGCAACGATCTCTCCTAGGCAGACAACGCAAGCAGTCATGTCTGTTAGTCTAGTTAGTCATTTTTGGTCAGCGTTAAGATAAAAATAATAGTGTTAATAAATGCTGCATTATAACCTACATCCAAATTAATACTTAAGGTATACCTAATTTTGGACCTTCGCTTTCGTTATGGTTTGTTTACTGCCGTTGTTATCAAAGTAATGTGATTTTTAACATATTTCAAATTGTTCAAGTTTCAGACGGGAGAACAGTACCTAATCATAAAAAAAAAAAAAAAAAAAAAATCGAGCTTTGTTTACAGGAGTGCAACTGATTCTTCCAAAGTTTCAAAATACAATTATGCACATCTACTAGAACAGAAAAAAAATCATCACATACTCGTATATTGAGGAGGTCTGCTACCTGCCACAGTTTGGAGGAATCAGTAGCCCTCCAAATCGAGCATAAGAGATTACCCGTCAACTCTCAAGGGAAGAACAAAAGCTACAGTAATCTCTAAGTCCCCCCTCCTTCCCTCCCTCCCCCACCATTCACTTTCAGCCATCACCAATCCCCCCCCCACCCCCACCACCCTCCACCAACCCACCACCACCTCCACCCTCCATCCCTTTCCTGACATCTTTCTTTCCACGTCACTGCTTAAAAAAAGAAGAAAAACAAAGGCGAGACGTCATCGCTAACGAATACATACTTCTCTACAAATTGTGTTAATTCCGCTTTCATTCCGTCGAGTAAGGTTGTACTTCACTCATTACACTTTCTTAACTAGTGCCGTTAAAAATAGAAATACAACAACAACAACAACAACTACTACTACTACTGTACTACACATCGCAACTATTTTTCTTTTTCCTTCACGTAGCTATATTCCAACCTCCTTTACCCATTTCTGTTCTTCCATCGCATTCCTCCTCCTTCTCCCTCTTTCCTCCTCCCCTTTCAACCGGCCACCACACTCCAAAATCTTTTCCTTCGCACACCTCTCTAGCCAACACTTTTTTCCCTCGCCCCCATCTCTCTTTCACACTTTCCCTCCCATCAAGCGCACGCACAATTTTCAACCCTACCTCTTTCTTCTTCGCTCACTCTCTCAGGAAACCCACACTTCAATTTTCTTTTCCCTGTGTGTACTTACACCTTACAACACCTTTCACACACACGCACACACTCATACATATCTCTTCTTTCTCCACCCGATCTTCTCCCTTTCCCCCCTCATCAAACACATCTTTCAGTCCCTTTCCCCTCCAGCGTACGTACTTACACCTTACAACACCTTCCACACACACATACACACCTCTTCTTTCTCCACCCGATCTTCTCCCTTTTCCCCCTCATCAAACGCATCTTTCAGTCCCTTTCCCCTCCAGCCATAAAATGTAAAGCGGGAGGGCTGGTGATGTTTTCCGAGCCACCCCTCCTCCCTCCCTCCTTTAAGTCGAGCATCAATTGACAACATCCAATCGGAAAGGGACCACCACCAGCGGGCAGAGGGAGGAAGGGAGCGTAAAGATAAAGTTGTTTGCATAATACGCTGCTCCCGCCACTGCCAATATATGGAAGTTCTGGAGGCTGTGAGAGGGGGAAGATTGCGGCTTAAATCTCTCCATAAGGGGTAAGATTGTGGGTTGAATTGGTGCTATATGAGGGGGAAACGCTAGTCTGTCCCGCGTCCGTCGCTAGGGAGGGAGATTGTAAACAAACCATTTCCAGCTTGTAGTGGGACGAACGACGGGCCTAAAAGTTGTTGAACCGAGGGAGGCTACCAGGATACATTTCCCGTTTCCCGTCAATGAGAAAGAGAATACGGGAAACGTATATAGGCTAGGCTTACGGTATATATTGTGAACTAAATAGTACACTAAAGTACAAGGAAGACGGGCCTAAAATATGTCGAGCCTTCTGGGAGACATTACACCTACATAAAACAAGACAAAAAGGAAAATAACATCGTGTCTGTTGTTTTCCTTGTCATTATAATTACAACACCTACGTACATCGGGTTTCTTTCTCGATGGAATTTGACACACTTGGTAGCATTCCCAGTCCCTCGGGTCTGGCTCAGATCTGATACCGTGTGAGTTTTAATTTAAGTGGCATAAGCAATTGGTAGCTAATTAGAGACTACTGATGCCTTCAAACTGTGCCACAAAATATGCCTTACCCAGCGAATGTAACTAACCTATTATCTGGCATAGTTAGGCTTGTGAGAAATCAGTAGCCATTCACCTTAACCTCAAACAAGATCTCCGTCAACGCCCCCTGCTTCTCATAAGACGAAACTGCTGATAAAATTGAAAAGAAGACCCAAATACTGACTACGGTTTATGATCATGGATTAGGTTAGGCTACAACAACTAGGCTACTACTGCACTATTTTACTACTTTTACTAGGGAATGATAGAACATCGTGAATATAGGATACAGTAATTTCAGAAGCTACAGTACGGCAATGCAGTGCAAACAATGGTTAGTATATTATGTAAACAAATAACAAGGCTACATTATACATTACACTTAACATATTTTGAGGTCTGCTTTACTGCTTACCAAGGCTGTTGTTGTTGTTGGTGGTGGTTCATTACACCATACAAAAGTTTGAGGATAAGAAGTGGTATGGTCTACCCGTCAATCACGTGAAGACTCGAATGTTTTACTCCAATAGCCTATGGTCCTATAGTGTATAGTAGCTTCCATGTTTCAGATTTTCTCTGAAGGTACCGAACCCATAAATCATCATCCTGAAAGTTTCAACCCTTGGATCAGACAGTTAGGCTACAAGTGAGGTAAAGCTCTAACAGTGCCTCTTATCCACGAGTAGAAATTATCAGGATTAACATGTTATAAGAAGGAATGACTGGCAAGGCGAGGTGTGCAACGGGGGAGCGGAGGCAACTGTACAATATCTCTTACGCCATAAATTAGTACCGGTATCTGGTTATCTCTCTGATATGCTACACCATTTGTTATTTTGTATCAGTCTTTATTATAATTCAGGCGAAAAAAAATTCCTTGGCTATCTCATATCGTTTCCCAGCCATTCTAGTAAATAAAGTGGTAAGAAAGATAAATCACACTAGCCTAATATTTATATGCACAACAAAGCAATTATCTATCGGATTGTACGGTACTTTAGGTTAAAAATTTAGTTCGACGAGAATCCATGTATAATCCCTATATAAAAAGAACTAAACATACTAGTACAGTATCTCAATATACGAGCGGGGTACCGTAGGCTATCTGTCTGTTTTGTATCATAGTCTGGAGGAACGAGTAATTAAGGGACCCTGTGATGTAGTCAGAATATTGGAGATAAATGAGTCCTTTAAACACTGCCACGAAACACCATCTATATAGAAAGACCTTGTTTCGTGGCATAGTCAGGAGGAATCAGAAGCCACCAAGTCTCATACACGATCACAGGGTCCTTAACCAACCATTCAGTACACGGAGAAGAGAGGACACCCAGAATTGATGGACTGGGCGTGTGGGATCAACTGAGCCTGACAGGTCCACATGACTTGCAACACACACACCTTACGGTCCTAAATTATACACCACCGATACCTGGGTTAGCTAACTCAAGGAGCAGACTTGGCCTCGCCCGCTACTTTTCTTTCATAAGCCGGGTATTGGAAATGATGTCTTAGACTATTGACGTTTTCTTATGTGCGATAAATCATGTGCCGTTAAATTATATGCATATTCTAAATTCCGTAAAACGTAAGCTGTTATTTATTTACATTTTTAGATTCCTTTGTACTCAAGGATAGAATACTACAACGAAATGAATAATTATTTTAATACGGCCCTGTACCCTAATATATTTCTTGAATACCGACCCTGTTCCCTTATTATAACACTTCTTCCATACTAACCTTGTACCCTATATATGTATAAATAACACATCTTCAATACTAACACTCACTGTACCTTAATAATATACAACACTTCTTGAATACCGACACTGTACAGTCGGCGGTAAAAGTATGTCGCCACACCTGGCAAGTCATCAAGTACAGTATGGAAATATAAGCTTCACAGAATCGTAAACTGACCAGAGAAGTTTATTAATTAGCCCCCTGGATGGTGTAACATTGTATGGGAAATGTGTTTGTTTTAATATTATTATTTGTGTTATCCTTCAATCAGCGATGTGGGAGGCGACACGACTTTTACCGCCAACTGTACTTTATATACACCACTTCTTGAATACCAACCCTGAACCCTAAGACACTATACATAGGCTATTCACCCGACAATGACAAAGGTTGATCTTGAATAGGACCCACCAGACATAAGAAACCTCACCACACACACACACACACGGATTGGACCCTCATAGACCCGGATAATCTTGACAGAGTTTTATTTCACCGTTTGTGGGTCGGAGGGAAAATGGTGGTGATTTGCAGCTGTGTTGATGGTGGTTTGCGTGTCTGTGTGGTAGTGGTGGTGGTGATGGAGACTGTGTTATGATTGAGCTCTGCGTGGTGGTGGTGGTGATGGGGATTGTGTTGTAGTTGAGGTTGCGTGGTGGTGGTAGTGATGGAGATGATTGGAGATTGTTATGGGACTGAGGTCTGAGTGGTGGTGGTGGTGATTACGTTGTGGTTAATGCCTGCGTGGTAGTAATGGTGGTGAGGACTTGTGTTGTGGTGGTGGTGGTGGTGGTAGTGATGGAGGTTACCGTGGTGTGGCTGAGGTGTGAGTGGTCAGTTGTTGCTTCACTCAACATGATTATTGCAGCCCTGGATCTCCTGGCTTCTCGTCATTGTGAGAGAGAGAGAGAGAGAGAGAGAGAGAGAGAGAGAGAGAGAGGTGATGAGTTACTTTGATGTTGGTATTTCTAGCCCCTGTGTAAAATGAGAGGATTTCACGATATTATAGTACCGTACAGTACCGGTAAGTGAGTCATCTCTTTTAAGCGATTTATAAGGCTACTAGTAATTCCTACAACACACATCTACTTGAATACTTGTGTACTCTGTTTCCTAGCAAAGTTTGGAATACTCAGTAGCCTTCCAATTTTATTTACAGTACCGGTACCTGTTTTTCGCCATTTGCCAGCGTAAATTAATTTCAGTAGACAAGAGCGAGCCTAGCAACACAATTTAATCACCTAGCTTCTCGTTCTTGAAATTAAAATGTACATATATATAATAACAATAATTCATTTTACTTTACCAAACCCGTTGATGGGGCTCGAAAACTGACCAAGACTTCCACAAACCCGAACGGAGTTAGTTCCACCCCGATGGTTACGTTAATTAAGAGTGTTTATATAATTTGGAATACGAGTGTTCTTTGGTTGTGCCACCCCCACATCCTTGGAAGCAGAGACGAGGAAGAGGAGTGAATTGAAGAGGAAGGTATAAGACCGCCCTAAGCCTGGAAGAATATGTAGGAAGAGGGAGAAGGTGATAGACAGAGAGGATGGACAGCAGCACCAAGGAAATATAAAGGAAAAGAGAAGGGATGAAACGAAAGAAGGAACAGAGGGACAAGAAAGGGAATAGAAGGAAAGGAGACGAAGAAAAATTGGAGAGAGATTAGAAGGAAAGGAGAAAGAAGGAAAGAAGGAATAAAAGGAATAGAAGGAAAGGAAAAAGATGATAATGAGGGACTTTCCTGACTGCCATTCCACGCACGCTTATTAGGCTACTATTGCCGGTCAGCCCCGTCAGTATAAAAATGTCCACATGCAATCATAAGCATCCAATTACAAGCATATAATAATAACCATGTTTCTTTATTGTCATTGTGGTATATAGTTGTTTGGGGAAGTACTGTCCTATTTCATGTTATATTTTATGTTTATTAATGTTTTATTTTTCAACATACCGTCTCTATTTATGTTAAATATATTTTTATATTTTGTTTTATTTTTCAACATACTTATAATAATATCAGCTTGGGCCCTTCATGTTTTTACGTTATATATAATTAACACCATTCTTGAAGTGGATATTTTTCTTCCGTGTGTTTTACAATGATTCAAATTTCAAATAATAAGAACGAAAGCTAATCCACAATTTTGCCTCCCTCTCCCCCACTCCCCAATCATGGCCGCTGCATGGTGTAACGGAGAAGAGAATATTTTTTCGGGTTCTGGGAAAGGGTGGGTGTGAGTGTGGTTCGACTCCCGGGCGGTGGTGGGTAGCCTAATCGGGATAATACACCTTTCTCATACACATCCCCCTCCCCCCTCCTCCTCCTCCTCTTCTTTTTTTCTTTTTCTTTTTTTCTATCCTTCGGGAGTTCCAGGAAGCGGGGAGACCTTTTACAGTTGCCACGTAGGAGGATTTTTCGGTCAATAATATGCACCACAGTCTATTTCGGTTGACTGGGAATCTGTTAGAACTTTTATGAAACTTTGTACCGTGCTGCTTTTGTAAGGAGGTAGTATACTTTTGGTTCACCGAAGTGCCTTGATTCCTCCAAAGTAAACAACACCAATTGAACAAAAATAATGGTGACCTGTTGTTTGGAATGGTATGGTGGAATTAGTTGCTCCGGATTTACCAACACTGTACAATCCCCTTAACTTAATATTTCTTATCAACTTATTAACTTTATTCTGCTTATTTGACATACAGTGGACCGTGGCCCCATTCATATAATACACAACGTCAACGTACACGACTGGAATAATGTAAGGCAATATACCCTAGTCATTAAAACTTAAAAGGGAGCGTTTCATATACGATTAGGCTATAACAGACCCAACTTTCTAATTCAGAGTAATCATTATCTAAACAACACGTCGTATCGTGCGTACTGTAAGTCATAAAGAATAATGCATGAGGGAATTAATTATGTGAAGCCTTTCGACAGGGGCCACTTTACTTCATACATAAACAATGATTCGACCACCCAAATGACAACTCTCTGTGTATCTGGTTATGGCTGATGCTCTATTAAACCTACTTATGGCATGTTAGGAATGACACACACACACACAGAGAGAGAGAGAGAGAGAGAGAGAGAGAGAGAGAGAGAGAGAGAGAGAGAGAGAGAGAGAACTGAAGAGGAAGATATATGAAGAACTAGACCTGGAAATGTCTGTACTGTAGCAAAAGGGAGGAGATACGAAGAGCAAGTACAAAGGAAACAGAGAGAGAGAGAGAGAGAGAGAGAGAGAGAGAGGAAATGAAGGACACAAGCTAATGCAGTACCTAGTAGGCTTATTGACCCGTACTGACCTTCCCTATCCGCAAATTAATTAGTTTTCAGTGAGCTGCAAGCACTGCATTTAAAGCACTCACTTCAACAGAGAGAGAGAGAGAGAGAGAGAGAGAGAGAGAGAGAGAGAGAGAGAGAGAACATACGGAAAAAAATTCAGGATCTCAAAAACCCGTCTACGCAACATGTAGCAGGCAGACCGTCCCTGGATCAAGATGGTGTGTGTGTGTGTTTGTGTGTGTCAGGTGCACCTCTAACAAGTAGGCTAACAAGGGACTCGCCACTCCGCAGTTGAGACGCGATGGGACGTTATGACGCGAAATTATCGGCGCGCTTTTGTTTATTGTCCATGCAACTAGGAATCCGACAAAATCAGTTGCGTTGTCGGGAAAAACTCGCCAAGAACGCAAACAAATGCAATGGATTACGTGTCCATTTGCTGGTTTTTTTTTCGTTTATCTGAAGCTGCAAACGGTCACACAACACACGCCAAAAGTGTGACACAGAAAGTAGAAATACGAGTAGGTTATGATAAAGTCTGACGATCCCGTAAAAATAATTAATAAGCCCTCCTTCACCTCATCATACCAACCCAACATCTCTGAACGGAAGGTATATATATCATAATGGTATATACTCCCTTACACAATAATTCGGGACAAAGCATCATTGAGAGAGAACGCCCCTCCTTCCCTCTCTCTCTCTCTCTCTTCTTCATTTTTATTACTCCCTTCAGTGGGTATCGAACCCCGTTATTGCGTCATCCGAGCTCATATTGCAATCTCGACTCCCTTCATCGCCTTCCCGCACCTCCCCGCCCCGTTCCTTTGTGTTTGGGACAGGAAGAAAGCGGCGAGCACGTTGTTATCGCAAACTCTATCACGGTTCGGGGAAGAGCGCGCGCCTTTTGTTTCAACTGATGCTTACCGTTCGTCCGTTCGTCTGTCAGTCCTCAGGTCGTATGCAAGAACATCCGTGGTGTTGACGATGGCGTGCATGGTACCGGTACGACGGCTTTATTGTTTTTCTATGGAACCATCGTATGCACCACGAACGTTCTTCCACATACCACTCGCTACTTAACTTTATTTATTTAGCTTTTCTTAATTTTTGCCTAATCTAGATTAATCTCGTACCGTAGGCTATTCTACTTACGGGCACTTGAAGGTTTATTTTTCTATTATTTCCTCTCCTAGGCTAATCTGACGTACAACCGTTGACGTAATAAACACAACATAATCAGTGTTTAACGGTGCGGGGAAATTAGCACTTTTTATTAGGGTACCGATACTCTGTAGAAGAAAGACCTGTAATGTTAGTTAATTGGGGAACAGAAGCTACAGATTTCCCCGGGCAATGCCTCGAAATGACCGCACTCAGAATGGTCGCTGCTTTGTGGAGGAGTAAGGAGGATCGAATCAGTAGCCCTCAATTTTCCGATTACATCACACGCCCCATAAATATGACCAGCAATTATGTAGTCTATGTTTATTACTAAGTCTCGCACGCTACAGGGAAATGATATCCAGTTGCTCTTCCTACAGTATATTCACATATAATTTCTCATGTAAAAGTGGATATATATATTTTTTTTTTTTCGTCGAACTTACGGCTCCCGTAGCCTAGAGATGCCAAGAAAATACACAGCCTTGTAGTACAGGCAGTTTGTTTCGCGCCAGTTTACATTTGAGACCAGTAGCCTCCTAATAAATAAATAGCGACGTTACGAACCCCATAATCTAACCAGTTTGATGTCACCTGCAAATAATATGATATAAATAAATATAAATAAAGCGGCACAGACTCGAAATCTAGATAAGGTGATGCTCTAAATTAATTTATTCAACCAAACAAAGCATTCAACCCTGACATACTTTAAGTCACTCAGGCAATGAGTTCCTTGGCACAATATGAATGAATCCCTAAGCTCCAATTGACAAACAAATAAAAATCTTACCACTTATTAATTCATCACTAAACTTGCATCATACTAGGCCATCAACTTACGTATAGATCCCTAATAGCCTAATAGTTATAGCTGTGTCTATTGATGGTAAAGTTGGCGGCAAATTTTTATCGTCGCATTCAAGATCGATCGAAAATTTTGTCAAGTCATGAACCACGGATTGGAAACTTGCATCACAAACTACTGAACTGGATAATGTTAAAAATACATTATGAATTTATTTTTTTATTTGACCTTTTTTTTTTTTTTTTTTTTTCCAAGAAGCGCTGGGTGAGACAACATTTGCCACCGATAGCACCATAAAATAAAGAAATAAACAAATATATAAATGCTGTAAAAATTAATAGGTAAATAAATAAAACGCAATGGTACGCCTAAGCAAATAAACTTCCCCATACCCTAATAGAGTTTGGGGTAATACATCTGGCAGGGGAGGCCGAGAACGTTAGATTTCAGAAAGAAGACAGACGCAACGTAAAGGGAAAGAAAATATAATCATAAACTTCCCCGTAACGTGAGAGAGTTGGGGGTAGTAGGTCTGGTAGGGGAGTCTAGCACGTCATGTTCCCGCCAAGGTGAACGATGCTGCCTTCTTGAGCTCAATTTGTAATATCGTCGGATGTCTGATGAACACTGGAGGGGAGGAGGAGGGGAGGAAGGGATGGAGGTAATGGAGGGAGGGAGGAGGGAAGGTTGTTACTGCACACGTTAGGTTTAGAGTTGCTGTGAGATGCGTAATGATGGAGGGAGATTTTATTTAGGGTACATTGTATATGTCACGGCCAATACGGTAGTTTCTCAGAACTTCTGGCATTCTAAATAGTAACACAAATCCCCCTGATCATTGACAATTGCCGGTAAGTATAATAATTTACAAGTACTTATTTGCATCCTGTCAAAAATTTATTGTGCTTGAATGTTCCTGCCTGTGGGGACCAGGATTCACCCTCCCACAATTTTCCTACTTAGAGGACGTCCATAGGAGGTTTTGGGTCCGTCATGCCCTATATCCTAACCTAGTCAAGCCCGAAGAATGTACGCAATGCAGGAAGCACATATCCTACAGTAGCCTAAATGAATTTAAACTGCATTCATGACTGCTGTTTCTTCATCCAATTACTATATTTGAAGTTTCTAACAATCCGACGCGAACAATTAACTTACTGGTGCGGTCATTGTGAATTCTGGCTTTCACACTTCGGTTACCTATCTACCTGTATGTTCATTCGGTACAATAATTACTTACGATATCCCTCTTCTTCCACTCTCACCAATACACTCTGCTCTGCATTACCCAATCATCACCACAATAATTAGCCTAGATCCTTGCACGACTAGGCTTACATTACAACCTCCAACACTCCCACACCAGGCCCTCCACCGTTACCTACTCTCCACCACTTCTACCTTTAAACTGTAGCCTATTATCCTCCTCCACCTTACTCATCACCAGCTTCTCTACCATCAACATCCATTCCCCTTCCTTCCACCACAAAATATCATCCATTATATCCACCACCACCAACCTTCTTCCTCTCCATTCTCTCTCTCTCCTCTTCCTCTCCTCCCCAAACAATCTCTCTCATCATTTTAAAGCGACTCTCTGTTCCCCTCTTCCGATCCCTTACCTACAGTACTCCCCTCATTCCCTTCATTATACTCTCCATTTCAATGCCTCTTCTCTCCCTTCTATTACACTCCCCCATCTATCATTCCATTCCTTCCCTTTCAGACTCCATCCCCCAACTCTCCTTTTCTTACATTCTACATCCCTTACACTCTCCACTCCAATTTTTTTCCCTTTCTTCCCTCCTTCCCTTTCCTTACACTTTTCATCCTTTCCCTTCTCTTACACTCCCCATCCCCTAAGGTACCTAGGCTATCGTTCTCTTCCTTTCCCTAACACTCCCCAGCCTCTCCTCCCCTTACACTCCCCATCCCATACGGTACCTCTCCTTCCCTTCCTTTCCCTTACACTCCCCTTTCCCTCCTCTCCTTCCCTTCTCTTACACTCTCCATCCCTTCCCTTACACTCCCCTTTCCCTCCTCTCCTTCCCTTCTCTTACACTCTCCATCCCTTCCCTTACACTCTACACCCCCTTACATCCTTCCCACCCACCCACCCCTCTAGGGACGCACTACTGTCGGAAATCTATACCCGCTTTAACGCTCTCCTGGCTAATGTCGCCCCCCTCGCTCCTGTATTGGCAATTGAGACACTGGAGTGGGTTCTAAACACCCTCGCCACAACCCGCCATTCCAATAACCACGCTGTCTCCTAATCTTGTACCCAATAAATGAGCAGTTTTATGAGTGTGATTCAGGGCAAAGAGGGAAGCAAGCAAAGGAAGGAACTACGGTAGAAGTGTTTGTTTTGTACTGATATTATTTACTTTCATTTTTCTATTTTATATTAGATCCTTGTACAATCATTGAAGACTTCGGCATTTTATCTTACTAGAAACTAAATCATATACAGTATATATTCTTTGTCGTTATCGTGACCCATTCACAGCATTTCACGACTTAGATAATGACTGAACTCAAGCCAACAAACATTTACAGAAAACAATAACACCTATACAAAGTTTAAGAAAATAATAAATGTTTCCTTCTGCATTTTCGTTAAACGTATCCCCGGCATAATTACGAGATTTACTTCCACAATTCCGACCAACGAGGGAAGCCAATAACTGGGAATGTTCGCACTGTCTTCCCCTCAAAGCCTTACTTACTAGGCTAGGCTATGCAATTTTCCCAAACATTAGTAGATTTTTTATTTTGTTTTAGGGAATAGTTTGAAGGAACATGATGGTGCAATTTACCAACACAATTACACCTTATTACAGATTAGGCTACAAGAGAAAATATTCTATATCAACAACTTTATGATTAAATATGATCTACGGGGAATTGAGCACGCGGAAATCTTAAGACTGCACTAGTTATGTAGCCTAATACCTTAAAGCGTTTTCCCGCCAAAACTCATCGCGCGTGACATTGACAAATAACATACGGCTGCTCAAATTACTGCAAGCGCCACTTTAGCTTCTGATAGTTACTACGCTTCATTACTGTCCCCTTCTTTATTTTTAAGTATTTTGACGCCGTGTTAAGTAGGATATATTTTACCGGGTAACTATTTTGAGGCCGGTAGTAACCAGTAGCAAAACGACGTATTCATAATAAATATTTTACCCCTATTAGTTAAGTGTTATCCCTAATCGACTTGCTCTTGACAAACCGGAAGATACTGTATTTGTGCAATCAATACGGTACCACGAAACAAATTGGCCAACTATACTAAGACTTTTTTTGGAAATACTAACGCGTCGTCGAACCGGATGGTACCGAGTCCCCCCAAAATATATGTATGTATCTGTACTGAGAAAATTTATTCCCTTAATGTATAACAAGATGCTAAGCAATGTGGCTCTGTTTGGATGAAAAGGCAGCCCCAAAAATTCGAGTAAACTCATAATCCTGAAGCCTGACCCGTTAAACACCCACGGATGAGTAGGCTACCTGGGAACGGTAATTAACGTGTCGATTACGGTGTAGGCCTATATACAGTATATAGGCTATACCCCTTTAGAGCAGCAACTGTAATTTACCAGACACTTGATACGACAGAGCACATTATTATTATTATTATTTATACCGGCCAATCAAATGACGCACCATAGAACGGAAGAGAAAAGAAAAAGTAAGATAATAAGGCTTGGATGCCGTTGGTTAATTGGTGGCGAAGGTTGGCTACCGTGTTCTCCAAACTTGGCCACCCACGATGTAAACAACACCTACGGTCTCTGTATTGTGGCACAGTTTGGAGGAATCAGCAAGCCTATCGTGCATATATATACAAACAAAATCTTCACCTTCTTAAATGTGCGTCAACTCTACACGACGACGCTTAACCAAAGTTTGTTTTACTGTAATTGAAAATATATTATAAAAATTGGAGAGCATCTGTATCTTCAGTTCTCCCTTCTTACGTCAAAATATTCAAGTGGGCACCACATCAAAAGATTTTCCTCCATCTTCTGGTCAAACTGAGACTTCGTCCGTCCTTCAGTCAGTTCTCAAGGGATTAGAGGAAGCCCGCCAATCTGAACCGAGTAAATCTGGCCCGAGGATGAAGGAAGGAGGAAACAGGTGCTGGTGGTACGATTGCCCCTTGCCAGCCAGTCACTCCACACCCCCTCAATCAAAGAGGAGGGATCCAGCAGAGCCAGAAACCCTCGCGGCGATATTGGTTCCACCTTGTCTTACGTCTTACTTCGATCATACAGCGATAAGCCCGGACATAACCCTGGATTAAGCCCGCCACCCCTCTAGCAGTAACGGGAGAACGCGGCTCAACCATCAGGACACACACACACACGTACACCATCACTTCCATACACACACACACACACGTAAGTACACCATCAAATCCATACACACATACACCTACCGTACCGGTACACCACCATTTCGAAACACACATACACCATCACTTACAAACACACACACAAAGTACCAACCCTTCCAGACACTCATATACATAAAGGTCCCAAAATCACACACATACACGCAAGCCACTTTACAGTTTAAGCTAGTCTTGTCCATCATAACTTAATACCATAACTTGTTATTTTCAAGCCCTTCGTACTTACGCTGTGAAGCTAATATCCAAAGCACCATGATCGGGTGCAATGACCGGGATAGGGTTGTTATAGTCACACAGTACGATACGATTTCGAGTACGCAAGCTAGCAACGATGAGATGTAGGCTACCCGTATGCCTGTTCCTCTGGCCTTCGGGTTTGACAAGTCATTATTTGGTTTTCGTTAACATTTAGACTACAATCACGATCAAGAGCTCTTACCTAACCCGACTGAGGTAATAGGTAAACAAACATCACGGGGTTATAAGAAAAGTAAGCAGGCTACATACACAGCATAATACAGGGTGGAATAAAAATGAAAGATGTATTTATTAAGCGTACTCCAAGGAAAAAATGTATAAATCAAGCATCTGACAAAACACAATGGAATATTATTTTCATCTTTTTACATAATATAACGCAAATGACACCTCCATAATATACAAGTGTTTTTCCTGCGACACCTGTACCGTATCTCTTTATACTAACTTTGTCAATACACATTTCAAACTTTCGCCAAGTAATTCCCTCCAAAACAATATCAACCTTACCTTGCTGAGTACCGCCATTCACATTTTCAAACCTTTCGAAGCACCACCCTCTTCTCCGTTGACCATTAGTATAAACAGCTCGGGGGGCGGGGGGCAGGGGTATGAGGGAGGGGGAGACTTCAAAAGAAAACAACCCCCCGGAGTCTTATCAACGGGATCTCTGTTCCTATGGGTCTTGGACGGTGGTGGGTGGGGTGGGGGGCGGGGGAATCGACCGCTGAGAAGAAGGGCAAACTCGAAATCTAAGTCTTGGGTCATACATATTCAGGAACAGCATCATGGTACAATACGGTACATTCCGGTAGGATATTTTTAAGGTCATCATAAGCTACCAATCTTTGCCACCGATATTCAGAAACAGCGCCAATGATTTCGTGCCCAGAAATTTTGGTATTTACTAACTCTGGTACTCGTGTCTATGGACGACGGAAATCAGATAATACTGTCTCAAGATGAAGGCTATATCTCCGAAATGCTGTATGAAATTAAATAAAAATACAAAGCGCTCAATAACAGTACATAGTGCACCAACACTCAGTGGGAGTCAACAATTCATGCATTTAACTCCGGAGTGACGAGCCTGAGAGTAAATTCAGCTTAGCACAATCAATGGAAATCCTGCATCTTCATGGACGCGAGAAGCACAAATCTGTTTCATCTAACCTAACTAAGCCTAGCGGGTCATGAAAGCAAAGACAGGCAGGCAGGCAGACAGGTAGGCGGTCGTAGGACATTCACCCCAGCAGAAGAGGCGGTGAGGTAGGTAGCTAGCTCCCTGCCTGGCCTGGAGGCTTTCAGCGGTGGGCCCCTGCAGCGTGGTAGTGGTAGTGGTGGTAGTGATGGTACCCGTAGAAGTGCTAGCAGTGTGTATCTGAGGTAGCAGGCCTAGTGGTGGTGGTGGTACGGTAATGACAACAGTAATGATGGTGGTCGGTACCGTAACTCTTGCATGATGTTATCACGCACTGCAATACCATGTCGTTTCTTAATATTATACTGACCCAAAACCAAGTCACCGTTACTGCGGCGCTTTTGAAACGGTAGTATTTTTATTTAAACGTAATTGATGACTCAGTTTGGTCTTAACGTTAGGCAAAGCAAACGGAGGTTATTGCTTCATTGTCTGAACACCAAGCAAGTCGACGTTACTAATTCATTACCTATGATATATAGCAGCAAAACACAGCGTCGACGTTAGTTCAAGGTTTCTCTTTGATATTGCTGGCGGGCCCTTGCGATAACTTTGCGGTGATAAATGCGATAACAGATAACGTAATCCCAGGTAACCGACTGACACCAATATCACTGGCTGGTGGCTGACAAACTCTCCCAACCCGCAGCACGCGAGTTGATGATGCAGCGTAACATGTGAAAAATTACCCGCAAAGCCTTTCCGTAACACAACTCCGCTGAACTCAATTGATGTGTATTACCGTGACTGCCCTGACAATTTATTTTTAAGCTCGGTAGGCTATCCCCAGTCGCGTGATGTAACTTAGGTCACGCGACTACGAATACGAGCTCAAGATAAAACGCCACTGACAAGGCTTGTACTAAAATTCACTTATTTAACCGATATTTGCTCGGTGTCTTTCTAAAAATGTTAACATATATACAGGTGCGCACACTCGCTTCAAGTAATAGCATAATTGTGCACATTTCATTCGCAACAATAATGACATGGCCGAAGAAATTTCCATAACACTGCTCTTCCTCCAGATACAGTACCAACACCATAACAGTAATCATGATATTCACAAAAATACATTGTAACACTTTAATCACATAATTTTCCCCACAATTTACCAGTTATTTTCTTCTCGGTGGGGAGCCCTCCTGACGTCCTGAGGTTAAAAAGCTATTTCATATGACGCTTCCAACAGCTTCCTTCTTGGATAACAATAGTTGGACTAATGCCATGAGTTTTAATTGGGAAGGGAGAACGTTATGAGTTATATACAACATTTTCTTGTGCACTGTTTGGCCAGGTTCAGTGGAGTATCGCAATTGAGAGGGTAAATAATATATGGGTTGCGACATTAGTAGACCAGCCAGCATCCAGTACGTTAAGAAATGTCTTTAGAAAATTGAGTTGTGATATCTGGTTCTGAGTTGTCATGCTAGCTACAACTGTCGATTGTGTAACAGATATATAGACCAGCTGACAGATATCAAAATACAAGCACATTGAACGGGTGGATAGATACAGTAGGTAGGAACAGGTGAAATGTGTAGGTAGAATAGAAGGTAGGTAATCAAGGAGTTTGAGACTGTAGAAAGATTGGTAGATAAGTAGACTGGGATATAAGCGGTGAAGCGAGCAGGTGAGTAGATATAGGTGAGTCGACATGAAAGGAGTCCAGGCTAAGTTAGACAACAGGTGAAGCGGAAAGGTAGGTAGGTCGGTAAGGAGGTAGGTGAGTAGGCAACATAAGATATGTGCCACTGGTAGGGGGATAGGGAGTCCAAATCTGAACAGGTGAGACGTGAAGGTAAGTAGGAACAAAAGTAAGTGGTCCAGGGTTCAAGAAACAGGTGATGAGTGTATGAATGTAGGTGACTAGATGTGTTAAAAGCAGCGTTTAGGTGGGTAAATGAGTTAGCAGTTCAGTGTGGAAGTAACAGGTGAAGGGTGTAAGTAGGTGAGTAGGTAAGTAAGTAGTGCAACAACAGGTGAAGTTTGAGAGCAAGTAGGTAGCAGTAGTCCAGTGTGGAAGTAACAGGTGAAGGGTGTAAGTAGGTGAGTAAGTAGTGCAACAACAGGTGAAGTGTGTGGGTAAATAGGTAGCCAAAGTTCAACGGGGAAAACACGCGTTCTGGTGGCTGTCCATGTGTAGTCAATTGAACCCATGCAACATATCAACAACAGCTGTGCTAGCAACTACACATGGAACACGAATGTAATCGACAGCAACACGCAAATCAATGCCTTACCTGTGAGAAAAAAACGGGTCGAGGGTGGTAGATGGTGTTGGTGTTGGCAGAGAGACTATACTCCTGCCAACACTCACTCTCCTACACAAACTTCTTCCTCCTTTACTCCTCCAACTCCCAACGAACCACTACACGTAGAAGTAATCCTTGGGACACCTTATGTACCCTCGCAGGGAGATTAAAACTATACACTACCCTTGCACACTTGTGGTTCGTGCTATAACACAACGGATTCCCTTTTGATAAATGGATATAACACTGGTTTCTTGTGAATCACGAGTGGCCAAACACCAAAAGTCGGAGATAAATCCAGCACAATACCCTCCCGTACGAACGCAGAAGGAGAACTAAACTGATGGTCTCTCGTAGTTTGTGTCTACTACTCCATCCCAGTTGCCGGTTACAGATTATCCGTTCCTCGTCACCCGATCAATATCCGATTCCAGGTAGCACCTCATCAGGTAAGGATACAGTGCAGAGGAATATGTATTAAGTCTTGAAGAGCAAAGCAACATCTGGAGAGGGTTAATATTGACGGTAAGTTCAACATCCGCCAACTTGTTCCTCCTTCGGTGGGGAGAGAAGGGAAGGGGAGGTGGAGGAGGGTAAGGGCTGGAGAGGAGTGGAGGGGAGGGGAGACTGAGGGAGGGACGCCGAGGAGGTTAGCAAGGGTGACCACCGCACTCTATTTCTCTTACCACAAGCTTTATTGCTCTCCTCACGAGGAGAATTTTTACACCAGTTACCATTTTCAATTCCTGGGACAGATGAAGACGACCTCCCTGAGACCTCCCTCCCTTGGTAATGTATTATTTTGGTCACAGAGGACAACGGAGTCTTGTCTGATCCGTTAACGACTCTCAGCCAAGACGATTACTTAAACTTAACGAATAATAAAAATAGACTTCCCTCACTCCTATGGAATAAATAAATACCCAGAGGGATTATTTATTTCCAATACTATTATTTACGCTAAAAAGTATAACGCCACGGGGTAAAGAAAGCTTATTAGCATCACTTTTAAGATAGCAATAATTAAATCTGAGAGAAGCTCATGGCGGCGTGTGGCATCTCAACCGTTTCAGCGGACACGCACACACATACACACACACACACACACTACCTGAGTCCCTCCTCTCACCACATGCTCCTTCCTTCCCTCACACTATCACTCACTCACTCACGCTGATTTTCCACCTCACTCACACTCATGCTCCCCCACCCTGTCCCTTAGCGCCTTCTGTATATGGTGGCTTGATAGTAAGCCTGGCAACTGTGTAAGATTCCAAGAAGGCGAAGGAGAAAAGACAGAAGGCTGAGGGAAGGAAGGTGAGGAGGGAGGGAGGCTGGCCAGGTGAGGTGAGGAGGAGGTGGGCCATCCTTCTCTCTTCCCTCCCTCCCTACCTCCCTCACTCACTTGTGTCTCCACCCTGGCGCAGATTTTGTTTTTTCCTCTCTCTCTCTCTCTCTCTCTCTCTCTCTCTCTCTCTCTGCTCCCCCGTGACGCCAGCCCCCTCCCTACGTCCCTTTCTCTCTCTCCTCTCCCTCCCTCCCTCCCTGTCTCTTTCCCGTTCCTCCCTCCCCCTTTCTTCCCCCCCTCCGCCCAGCCTCCACCCACCGCCTCCCTTGTCTCACCTGCACACCCTCTCATTCGACACGTATCTCCCCCTTTTTTCTGGATAATTTCATTCGTTGTCATCATTAACACTCCCGGGACTAGACTCGGATGATCTGAACGGGTTGCTTAGGATTGCTTAGAGTTGTGTGAGTAGGAGAGAGAGAGAGAGAGAGAGAGAGAGAGAGAGAGAGAGAGAGAGAGAGAGAGAGAGAGAGAGAGAGAGAGAGAGAGAGAATAAGTAATAGCAAAGTAAGTTAGAGAAATATAACAGACAGACAGAGAGAGAGAGAGAGAGTATAGGTGTTTGGTTGGAGAGAGAGTGTGTATAGGTGTTTGGAGAGAGAGAGAGAGAGAGAGAGAGAGAGAGAGAGAGAGAGAGAGTGTATAGGTGTTTGGAGAGAGAGAGAGAGTGTGTATAGGTGTTTGGTTGTAGGAGAGAGAGAGAGAGAGAGAGAGAGAGAGAGAGAGAGAGAGAGAGAGAGAGAGAGAGAGAGAGAGAGAATAAGTAATAGCAAAAGTAAGTTAGAGAAATATAACAGAGAGAGAGAGAGAGAGAGAGAGAGAGAGAGTGTGTGTGTATAGGTGTTTGGTTGTAGGAGAGAGAGAGAGAGAGAGAGAGAGAGAGAGAGAGAGAGAGAGAGAGAGAGAGTATAGGTGTTTGTAAGGTAAGGTGTTGTAGTGGTTCCAGGAAGATGTGACTCACGGTAGTACCTGGCATTGAGTCCAGAGTTATAGGTCACCTCCACTCACTACACTACTACTACTACCTCCACCTTCCTCCTCCACCATCTCCACCTTCCTTCTCCACCTCCACTTCCACCTTCCTTCTCCACCACCTCCACTCACTACACACAACTACACTCCACCTCCACTCACTACACTACTACTACCTCCACCATCTCCACCTTTACTTTCCTCCTCCACCACCTCCACCTTTACCTTCCTTCTCCACCTCCACCATCCACCTCCAACTCCACCACCTCCACCTTCCTCCTCCATCATCTCCACCTTTACCTTCCTCCTCCACCACCTCCACCTTTACCTTCCTCTCCACCTCCACCATGCCACCTCCAACTCCACCATCTCCACCTTTACCTTCCTTCTCCACCTCCACCTTCCTCCTCCACCATCTCCACCTTACCTTCCTTCTCCACCTCCACCATCCACCTCCAACTCCACCACCTCCACCTTTACCTCCTTCTCCACCTCCAACTCCACCATCTCCACCTTTACCTTCCTTCTCCACCTCCACCTTCCTCCTCCACCATCTCCACCTTTACCTTCCTTCTCCACCTCCACCATCCACCTCCAACTCCACTATCTCCACCTTTACCTTCCTTCTCCACCTCCACCTTCCTTCTCCACCACCCACCTCCACCACCTCCACTACTACTACCGTCCTCCACCTCCACCTCCACTTCCACCTTCTCCACCACCTCCACTCACTACACTACTACTACCTCCACCTACTCCACCTCCACCTCCACTTCCACCTTCTCCACCACCATCCACCTCCACCTACCTCCTCCACCACCTCCTCCACCTCCACTCACTACACTACTACTACCTCCACCATCCTCCTCCACCTCCACCTCCACTCACTACACTACTACCTCCACCACCATCCACCTCCACCTACCTCCTCCACCTCCTTCACCTTTACCTTCCTTCTCCACCTCCACCCCTCCACCTCCTTTTGCACTTACTACACTCCTACCTCCACCATCCTCCTCCACCTCCACCTCCACTCACTATACTACTACCGTCATCCACCTCCACCTCCACTCACTACACTACTACCTCCACCACCATCCACCTCCACCTACCTTCTCTACCACCTCCACCTTCCTCCTCCACCGTCCACCTCCACCTCCACTCACTACACTTCTACCTCCACCATCCTCCTCCACCTTCCTTTTCCACTTCCACCTTCCTCCTCCACCTCCACTCACTACACTACTACCTCCTCCATCAACCTCCTCCACCTCCACTCACTACACTACTACCTCCACCATCCACCTCCACTCACTAGATTACCTCCACCATCCTCCTCCTCCACCTCCACCTCCATTCACTACACTACTACCTCCACCATCCACCTCCACACTTCCACCTTCCTTCTCCTCCACCTCCACTCACTACACTACCTCCACCATCCACCTTCACCTCCTCCACTTATTACCTTCCTCTTCCACCTCCACCTTTTCCTTCTCTTCCTTTTTCTTCTCCACCATCCTCCTCCTCCACCTCCACTCACTTCAATACTACCTCCACCATCCACCTCCACCTCCACCTTTCTCTTCCATCACCTCCACCTCCTCCTCCACTTAGGCTACTATTACCTCCATCCTCCTCCTCCACCTTTCTCCTCCATCACCTCCACCTTTCTCCTCCATCACCTCCACCTCCTCCACCTCCACTCACTACACTACTACCTCCACCATCCTCCTCCACTTATCACCTTCCTCCTCCACCTCCACCTTCCTCCACCTTTTCCTTCTCTTCTTTTTTCTTCTCCACCTTCCTCCTCCTCCACAATCCACTCACTACACTACTACCCTCCACCATCATCCTCCTCCACCTCCACCTCCTCCACTTACTACAATACCATTTCCTCCTCCTCATCCACCTCCACTCACTACACTACTTCTACCATCCTCCTCTTCCTCCTCCAACACCATTTCCTTCTCTTCTTCCTCTTTCTCCTCCATCTTCCTCTTTCTTCTCCACCATCTCTTCCTTCTCCACCACCACTCATTTCTCCACCATTACGCCTGTCTTCCTTCCTACTGTCAATTAAGAGACGAGAAACCTTTAAAATAAGACAATATTCTGTCGGTTTGATTTTGATATACCTTAAGAAAACTCTACGAAAATAAAAACAAAAATATCAATAATTCACAAGCTCATTTCAATACAAAAATATTTACAACGACCACATGATAATATGAAAATAAATAAAAAATTCACAAGTTCACTTCAATACAAAAATATATAGAATGACCAAATGATTAATATTACCAAGTTAATCCTTCCTTCTGACTCCCAAGTTGACCTGAAGAAGCAATAAAGAAACGTTACCAGTAAATAATCTAAAATCATGTCAGCTGCCATCAAAGGTCACGGTAATCACTTGACCTGTGTTGTATTATTAGGTGTGTAAGGTTATTGAACTTGGTGTAGGACGAAGGAGAAGGTGACAGAGAGATGGGACAGCAATCACGAAGGAAAAGAGAATGAAAGGAAGGAAGGAAGGACAGTTGAGTTGACATTAATTAAGGGTGTAATTCACTTTTGTTACATTGGAGTGCCATGATTCCTCTAAAGTATATACGCCAGGAAACAGGACCAAATGAACAAAAATAATGGTTGTGTTTTGTTGCTTGGAATAGTTTAGAGGAATCAGTTGCTCCAGATTTACCAACACTGCACTTCCACCTTTAATTACTCCATCTTATTTGGGGTGTTCCATAAGTAAGGGTGTAATCTCTTTGGGTCAAATTGGAGAGCTATCGATTCCTCTAAACTGTGCCAGAAAACAGACTGTCTAAGTATACGAGTAGGGGATCTGTTGTGCAGCATAGGTTAGAAGAATCAGTAGTCCTCCAAATCAATAGTACTCCAAATCAGTAGTCCTCCAAATCAGTAGTCCTCCAAATCAATAGTACTCCAAATCAGTAGTCCTCCAAATCAGTAGTCCTCCAAATCAATAGTACTCCAAATCAGTAGTACTCCAAATCAGTAGTCCTCCAAATCAGTAGTCCTCCAAATCAGTAGTCCTCCAAATCACCCACCGAGGAATAGCCCCCTTCTTCAGGCAGTATCCATCTGAACCATCTAACAGAACCTTCTTGTCGTGTTGTACAATGTAAACAAACGTCGTCGTTGACTAAATACTAAGATTTGCAGGCACTGACGGGTGAGATATATATTCAGACAATCAGATCACCAAGAAATATTACCCCAGAAGAAAATCAGACCCGGGTTGTCTTTGTTCACGCATTATTCTGGGATCCATCTGTACATTCGTGCCAAGTTTATAGGTTTAGAAGATTTGTTAAGAAATGTGGACGCTTTTCTCAAGACAAACAAATACTCATTCTAACATTTTATATCGATTGCTATTGAGTGTTACATAATATTGGAGACAAATCATAGTTGATGTGATAACTGATCCTGTGTGTGTGTGTGTGTGTGTGTGTGTGTAAAATGATCATAAACGGTGAGGTTTGTTTACACTCGTCGTCAGGGTGAGGTCGGTGTGAGAGCCACCTAGCGGACGGCCAACCAACAAACCAACCAACTAACTGACACTGACTAAGATATATTTGTGTTTATATTATACCCTTGAACGCTATAGGTGAAGGGAAGGCTTGATGAAGTGATAGATACAGTAGATGAGTGCATGATATAACGATAAAAAAAGATGTAGTGTAATTAGGTGAGGTATATAGATAGAGAGAGGAAAGAATTAAGTAAGAGACAAGGAGGAGAAAGGAAAGGTTAATTAAAAGAAAAAACAGCTAAAAAAGACAGCAAAAGGGAAGAAGACAGCTAAAAAAAGACAGTTAAAGGAAAGACAGCAAAAAGAAAGAAGACAGCTAAAGAAAAAGGCAGCTAATAAAAGGCCAATCTTGATTAGTAAAAGCTATACCCTTATATGACAATTATAATTATGCGAGGTAATGATGTCGACTGAGTATTTTTGCAATGATGACGGGTAGAGATATTTGCAACTACCTGAAATCAAAAACTCTCACACACACACACACACACACACACACACACACACACAATGATGACTATAGAGATATTTTCAACTGTCTGAAATCAAAACTCACACACACACACAGGTAATGATGTCTGCTGTGAATGTTTGCAACCATTTAAACACACACACACAAACAATGATGACGGATAGAGATATTTGCAACTACCTGAAGACAACACAACACACACACACACACACACACACACACACACACACACACACACACACACACACACACACACACACACACACACAGGTGCTATAGGTGAAGGAAAGGGAGGGACAAAGAACACTCAAGTGGTCACCTTAATCACTGACACATTATCTCCTCACCTGAAGGTTCCCACGGGCCCTTCCCCCTCCCCCTCACCATCTCCTTCCCTTCCCCCTTTCCCCATCTCCTCCCTTCCCCCTTCCCCATCTCCCCTCTTCCCCTTCCCATTACATTTCCTTCCCTTCCCTTTCTCCATCCACTTTCCATCTCCTTCCCTTCCCCTTTCGCCCTTCCCTTCCCCTTCCTTCTCCTTCCCTTCCCCCTCTCACCCCCCTTCCCCCTCACCATCTCCTTACCTTCCCCCTTCCCATCTCCTTCCCTTCCCCCTCTCCCTCCTATTCCTCATCCCTCTTCCCCATCTCCCTCTCACTCCCCTTCCCCCTCACCATCTCCTTCTCATCCCCCTTCCCCATAGATTGATACCAGAAAAAGGTACAACAAAATCAGAACATCAAATAAACAGACACATTATTACCTTCTCTCTTTCGAATACAAAAAAACAAAACAAAAAAACTTACAGCTCTCTCTCTCTCTCTCTCTCTCTCTCTCTCTCTCTCTCTCTCTCTCTCTCTCAAAGGCAAACGCACATTTCTCTCTCCGACACACACACACGAACTCATATTCTCAATCACTTTTTCATTCTCTCATACACACAAACTTTCTCTCGCTCTCTCTCTCTCTCTTGTATAAACTCACGTCATCTCTCTCTCTCTCTCTCTCTCTCTCTCTCTCTCTCTCACGAAATTATATTCTCAATCACTCATTCTCTCACACACATAAACTCTCTCTCTCACGTATAAACTAACGTCATCTCTCTCTCTCTCTCTCTCTCTCTCTCTCTCTCTCACCACAGGGCAGCAGTATAGCCTCAAGTGAGACAAGGATCAACTGGACTCTGTCTCTCGTGTGCTTAATGTGACCCCGTTGGAAAGTGTGAGCTTAACCTGAGTGGTGTGTGTGTGTGTGTGTGTGTGCGTGTGTGTATGTAGTGAGAGAGGGAGAGAGTGCGTGTAGTGTTCCAGGATATGTGTATGTGTGTGTGTGTGTGTGTGTGTGTGTGTGTAGTTAGATAGTGCGTGTGGAGTTCCAGTGTGTGTGTGTGTCTGTATAAAGAGAGAGAGAGAGAGAGAGAGAGAGAGAGAGAGAGAGAGAGAGAGGAGAGAGAGAGAGAGAGAGAGAGAGAGAGAGAGAGAGAGGAGAGAGAGGAGAGAGAGAGAGAGAGGAGAGAGAGAGAGAGAGAGAGAGAGAGAGAGAGAGAGAGAGAGAGAGAGAGAGAGAGTGTGTGTGTGTGTGTGTGTGTGCGTGTGTGTGTGTGATATACAAGTGTTGCCCTCAAGTCATACCACTACAACTGTCCCTCCTTTAACTCTTAGTCAACATAGATAATAATACATTTAATATATTGGAGCGCCTTGATGTCTCCAAAGTATGCTAGGAAACAGAACCAGATTAACAAAAATAACAAGAAACAATTGGTGGCCTGTTGCTTGGAATAGTTTGGAGGAATCAATTGCTCCAGATTTACCAACACTCTTTGACCCCCTTAATCCAACCATATTAATTAATTAAGAGGCAAAGTAGGTGTTGTTTATGAATTAATTGGAAGTAGTGATTATCTCAAGCAAATAATATTATCTAGTTAATACTCACACACTTACAATTTATATTATTTTGAATTTAAAAAAAATGCTCCTCTCGGGTTCATTTTATATACCAATACTATAATGTATTTATTTATTTACTTACGTTTTAGGGTCTTTGTTTACCCTGATTGTAATTTG
>JAWQEG010002701.1:40000-65000 GCA_033782935.1 Petrolisthes cinctipes
ACCTAACCTGACGGGACCAAACCTAAACTAACCAAGCTAATCTAAAACAACCGATAAGCAACCCTTACCTATGTTAAGCTATGCAGAGCTGAGCTAACCCAACCGAACCCGATCAAACCTAAACTAACCCAACCGAACCTGATCAAACCTAAATTAACCCAACCCAAGCCGATCTAACCTAACCTAACACAACCGAACCTAACCCAACCAATCCTAACCTAACCAATCTAACCTAAACTAAGCTAACCCAACCCAACCCAACCCAACCCAATCTAACCCAACCCAACCCAACCTAACCCAACCCAACCTAACCTAACCCAACCCAACCCGATCTGATCTAACCTAACCTAACCTAACCCAACCAAACACTGATATGGGGAATTGAAAGACAGGCTACTGATTCCTGCAAACGACATCAGGAAACATTAGTACAGTTGGACACATGAATGGGTGGTACAGCCCAGGTGAAAGATACTTGTCCCATTTGAGTAACCAGTGTCTATTATCAGGTACATACATACTTGCTTTTTATTACTATCCTCAATACTGACTTCTGCCCCTGATGTCTCCTATTTGGCACTAAGGAACTTGATATTGGGAGAAATTGACCATCTTTCACTTGGACTGTATCTCTTCTGTGTCATAGTGGATATTAGAGGCTATGTAAATTGGGCCATATTTAGTGATTAGGCTTTGTTGATTAGGGTTTGTATGGTGATGAGGCTATGTTGATTATGATATGTTTAATGATTAGGCTGCTTATGTTGATTGGGCTATATTTAGTGATTAGGGTATGGTGATTGGGCTATATTTATTTAATGATTAGGCTACTTATGTTGATTGGGCTATATGTGGTGATTAGGGTGTGCTGATTGGGCTATATGTGGTGATTAGGGTGTGCTGATTGGGCTATATGTGGTGATTAGGGTAAGGTGATTGGGCTATATTTATTTGGTGATTAGGCTACTTATGTTGATTGGGCTATATTTAGTGATTAGGGTGTGCTGATTGGGCTATATTTAGTGATTAGGGTGTGCTGATTGGGCTATATTTATTTGGTGATTAGGCTATATTGATTAGGCTACTTATGTTGATTGGGCTATATTTAGTGATTAGGGTATGCTGATTGGGCTATATTTATTTGATGATTAGGCTACTTATGTTGATTGGGCTATATTTGGGGATTGGGTTATTGGGTCATTAGGTTAGAAAGTGATGGAGATGGATTGGAAGGTGGTGGAGAAAAAGAGATAAGTAGAGGTGGAGATAATGATGGTGGAGAGAGGTTGAAGGTGGAAGAGAAGGAATAGGTGATGGAAGTGTTGGAAGAGATGGAAGAGGTGGAGGAGATGGAAGAGGTAGAGGTGGTGGAGATGGAAGAGGTGGAGGTAAAGAAAGAAATAGACCTTGTGGAGATGGAAGAGGTGGAAGAAAGGGAAGAAATAGATGTGGTGGAGATGGAAGAGGTGGAGATAAAGGAAGAAATAGACGTGGAAGAAACGGAAGAGGTGGCAGAAATAGAGGTGGAGTAGATGAAAGAGGTGAAAGAAAAGAAAGAAAGGAAAGAAATAGAGGTGGAGAAGAAGACAGAGGTGGAAGAAAGGGAAGAAGAGGTGAAAGAAAGGGAAGAAGAGGTGGAAGAAAGGGAAGAAGAACAGGTGGAAGAAAGGGAAGAAATAGAGGTGGAGTAGATGGAAGAAATAGAGGTGGAATAGATGGAAGAAATAGAGGTGGAGTAGATGGAAGAAATAGAGGTGGAGGGAAAGGAGGTTGGCAGCGATCCCTCCCACCCTCTCTCAGCCGGCAGACAGGTTGGCGCCATCACCACTACCAACCCTTATTGCCAACCCGTGGGGACTATTTTTCATAAACTAGGCACCTGTTACTAGGCCAATTTTCACCGTCACTCCAAAGGAACAACTCGTGTCTAACTCATTTCCCCGGTGCGTTAAAATTTGGAGATCATCTTGGTGGGAAATAACCCAGGAAATGTGATCTTTTCGCGCCGAAAAAATGAAAACAAAACAAAAAATTTCCCGCCACTTCTGCCCTGCCTGCTGATCGACAACGCCCTCGTCTGAGTTTGAGTTAGGATCTAATATTATGGTCTCATTTGCTCCACATTCGCCTCAGAACATTAATCTATTTTCCTACAATTGACCAATCTATGTGTACGTATCTGACATTCATTGTACGTAGCGTAATTCGTAATGTATATGTGCGTTTGACGTCACATTAGATGAAGTTGAAAATATTATCAACTCAGTGCCCAGCAGGTTATTATAGGAAGGAAAATAACAACTGGCAACTTTGGTAGGGTATCACCACCACTTGGCGGGGCTGCACTCTGCCCGTCAAAGTTGCCATATTCGCCATTTTAACGCCAATTTTATCTACGTTAGTTCTGAAGAGCCCTGTGATGTAGTTAGAAAATTGGAGTTAAATGAGTGCTTCAAATATTGCCACGAAACACACACACACCTATATGGAAGGAGCGTGTTTCATGGCATAGTCAGGAGGAATCAGAAGCCTCCAATACCCATACAAGATCATAGGTACCTTAATAAATGTATGGAAAATGTCAAGTTGCATTTGCCTACAGAAACTCTTGAAACAAAATATGTATTACTATCAAGATTAGGGGAGTTTTAAAAATATTCTATTACCATTGACTATTAAAACGAGAGTAGTTTATATAATCGATATTTGGTTAATTTTGTCGATAGTGCAAAATTTAACATAAAAGCTGGGCTATTTTTCTGGCGTTTCTTGGGTAAAATTGGGCGGGATTGGGCGGGTAAAGCATCAGCCTCTCTTGGACACACTGCTGGTGGTAAACTTGGCAAGGGGAGGGAGCTAAAGGGGAGATTATCTTTTTATATTGGTGAAATGGAGTGCCTTAATTAATTCCTCCAAAGTATGCCAGGAAACAGGACCAGATGAACAAAAATAATGGTGACCCGTTGCTTGATGTAGTTTGGAGGAATCAGTCTCTCCAGATTTACAGCAAACAACACTGTACCACCTACCCACTTAATAATAATAAAAAAAACGTACACACACACACACATACACACACAGTCATCACGACACTTAAAAGTAATAATAATATATATGTGTGTGTTTATGATGCAGAAGATTAGCTAAATATAAGATACCACAACCAATTATTCCCAGGATTTACATACATACATATATACATTCATACATACAACTAATAACAACATCTGACATCTGTTCTGTCTGTCTGTCTGTTTGTTCAACGATTTATTTTAAGGACCCTGTGATCGTGTATGAAAATTGGAGGCTTCTGATTCTTCCAGACTATGCCACGAAACAAGCTCCTCCTATATTATTTAATGTTTCGTGGCAATGTTTAAAGGACTCATTTATCTCCAATTTTCTGACTACATCACGTGGGTCCTTAAGGAGGTAATTAATCTCTTGTGGTCAATTTGGAGAGCTTTTGATTCCTCCACACTATGTAAGGAAACACATTAATATATCCGAATAAGAGTTGAGGATTTGTTTTGTTTGGAGGGATATGTAGGCTCCAACTCTCCACAAAAGAGATTATCTATTCCCTTCATTAAGAACTATTTCCACTAATAATAATAATAATAATAATAATAATAATAATAATAATAATGAAAATAAAAATAAAATACTACTACTACTACTAATAATAATAATTATAATAATAATAATAATAATAACAATAATAATAATAATAATAATAACAATAACCTAAGCAAAGTAAAAGACGTAAAAAATTGCAACAAAATAGCACAGACAAGAAAAAAAAAAAAAATACAAAACTTGCTTGCAAAATTGACGACAGAGAAATAATAGTGTTGATATGAACCCGATTAAGAAAATATTTACCGCTACATTCTCTCTAACACTTTGCATGATGATGACGATAACCCACTTGAGTATGCATTAATTAAGGGGGAAATTTTGTGTTGGTAAATCTGGAGTAAGTGATTCCTCCAAACTATTCCAAGCAACAGAACACCATTATTTTTGTTCATCTGGTCCTGTTTTCTAGCATACTTTGGAGGAATCAAGGTACTCCAATGTAACAAACAAGAATTACAACCTTAATTAAGGGGGTAATAATACACTTTTGATACATTGGAGTGTCCTGAGTCCTCCAAAGTATGCCAGCCAGCCAGGAAAAAGGACCAGATGAACAAAAATAATGGTGTTATGTTGCCTGGAAAAGTTTGAAGTAATAATTTGCTCCAGAATTGCCATAAGTATATTTCTCCGTTAACGTTACGGTGATAATTACAGTATGCATGATGAGGAAAAAAAAAATAATAACAAGGGATGGAGAATAAGAGGGAAATGGTGATTGAAAATAAATAATGGTTGTATCACTATAAATTTTCCTGATTATAATAAATTGTTGTACTGATAATAATAATAATAATAAAAATAAAAATAATAATAATAATAATAATAATAATAATAATAATAATAACGCTGAGGAATTGACTACTGTATTGTCTAGGTAACAGTAACGGTGGTATTAATAGTAATGGTAATAATAATAGTGATAGTAACAGTAATATTAATAGCAATAGTAATAACACGTGACTGAGTGTAATGATAATAATAGTAATTTTTATTAACTAGAATACCAAACTAAAGATTGCAGTATTAGCAGTATTAATAATAATAGCCATAACAGTAATAGTAACAGTAATAATAACAATAGTACTTATAAAAATAGTACTTATAAAAATAGTATTGATAAAAATAGTACTTATAAAAATAGTACTTATAAAAATAGTACTTATAAAAATAGTACTGATAAAAATAGTACTGATAAAAATAGTACTTATAAAAATAGTACTTATAATAAAAATAGTACTTATAAAAATAGTACTTATAATAAAAATAATACTTATAAAAATAATACTTATAAAAATACTTATAAAAATAATACTTAT
This sequence comes from Petrolisthes cinctipes, assembly GCA_033782935.1. Lineage (NCBI taxonomy): Eukaryota > Metazoa > Arthropoda > Malacostraca > Decapoda > Porcellanidae > Petrolisthes > Petrolisthes cinctipes. The sequence continues at coordinate 44,962 of JAWQEG010002701.1, forward strand.
AAAAAGAACTTATAAAATTATTTCCCCTCTTAGACACATTGTATTGTGAATTATCCGGTGCTAATCAGAGTATAATAATTATTTAAGACAACTCCTTAGCAGCTACTGTAGTAAATTGAAAAGGTTATCATGCATTAGACATCAAATAGAAGAAGGAGTAGTGATGGGAGTGTGGTAGTAGTGGTAGTGGTGGGTGTATAAGGGGTAGTGGTAGTGGGAGTGTGGTAGTAGTGGTAGTAGTAGTGGTGGAGTAGTGGGAGTGTGGTAGTAGTGGTAGTGGTGGGTGTATAAGTAGTGGTAGTGTGGTAGTAGTGGTGTAGTGGTGGGAGTGTGGTAGTGCTGTAGTAGTGGTGTAGTAGTGGGAGCGTGATAGTAGTGGTAGTGTGTTGATGGAGTAGTGGGAGTATGGTATTAGTGGTAGTGGGAGTGTGGTAGTAGTGGTGGTGGCTGTAGAAGTAGTAGTGGGAGTGTGGTAGTAGCTGTGAAGGAGAAGTGGGAGTGTGGTAGTATTACTGGTAGTAGTGATGGAGGAGTAGTGGGAGTGTGATAACAGTGGTGGAGGAGTCGTGGGAGTGTTGTAGTAGTGATGGAGGAAGAGTGTGGACGTGTGGTAGTATTAGTGGTAGTAGTGGTGGAGTAGTGCTGGGAGTGTGGTAGTAGTGATGGAGGAGTAGTGGGAGTGTGGTAGTATTAGTGGTAGTAGTAGTGGTGGAGTAGTGGGAGTGTGGTGGACGTGTGGTAGTAGTGATGGAGGAGTAGTGGGAGTGTGGTAGTATTAGTGATAGTAGTAGTGGTGGAGTAGTGGGAGTGTGGTGGACGTGTGGTAGTAGTGATGGAGGAGGAGTGGGAGTGTGGTAGTATTAGTGGTAGTAGTAGTGGTGGAGTAGTGGGAGTGTGGTGGACGTGTGGTAGCAGTGGAGGAGGAGTGGGAGTGTGGTAGTATTAGTGGTAGTAGTTGTTCAAGAGTCGTGTGAGTGTTATAGTAGGGGTGGAGTAGTGAGAGTGTGGTAGTATTAGTGGTAGTAGTGGGAGTGTGGTAGCAGTGGTAGTAGTGGTGGAGGAGTAGTGTGGACGTGCCTGGTGTATGAGATGCCTCGTGGTAAGCAGAAGACTCCACCTCCACCTCCACCTCCACCACCACCACCACCACCACCTACCTTACTACTGTACTAACCCTTTCCACCCTCACCATGTAGCACAACTCATACTCAACTCGGATAAAAAATAAAAATAAAAAAATAAATAAATTAATTAATAAATATAAAAAAATAAAATCGATCATGAGCAGTCTGACGGTTCTGTAAAATTTTAATGATGGACACAGCTCATGATGCCTCGGGAATAAACAAGCTACAAGACTGACTAGCTTACCTAAATGACCAACACCATGAGTCGATAGGCATAAAGCCCTAAATCATCATCTTTTTCAGCATTCATCGTCTGAGAGGTTGGAACGCTTCACACGAGAATTTTTTTTTTTTTTTTTTGCACCCATAGTTTTATTCTTTTCTTTGTTTCTACCTTGTTTACAGTACATTTCTCCAATCCACATACTTTTTCTGGTCTTCCACCCCCACCCACCCCAGGCACTCCCTTTCAATTCCTCAACTGTCCCTTATTTCCTCCTGTGTTCGTGTTTGCTGCCCATCCACTTTTTCAATTTTTCAACTCTCCCGTCTTTCTTCCTAATTATTTCCTGCTTGCTGCTCCTTCACTCTTTCAATTTTTCAACTGCCCTTTCTTTCCTTCTATTTCCTTCGTGTTTATTGCCCATCCACTCTTTCAATTATTCAACTGTCCCTTTCTTTTTTATTTTATCCTGCTTGCTGCCCCTCCACTCTTTCATTTTTCAACTGTCCTTTCTTTCCTTCCATTTATTTCATGCATGCTGCTCCTCCGTTTTAATATACCCTCCCCCTACAATTCTAGAAATCTACAGAATTTTTTCAGCTTGAAAGATAATTTTGAAAGTGATTTGGCAATGTTGTTTATATGAGCACCTGGATGCCAGAAGTGTTTTGTTCATTAGGCACTTAAGAGAGTGTTGTTACTCCTATCACGCTCATATCATCGCTGCTCATTCCCATCACACTAAAAATATGTGAGATCATTTCGAAATCATTACTCACCAAGTGAATGATTCATGTATGGTTCACAACTCATGGTCCAGGGTTTATATCAGAGCGTGAGAGGCTTGAGAATTTATCATGTTAACGTGTGAGGAGTGACAATGGTACTACATCTTAGCGTGAGGAGAATGACAAAGCTAAGTGTCTCTCTCAGTAGTAGTGAAGTATACAGACATCAGACAGATACACAATTTTCTTACCACCTACTGACTGTCTCCTTCTGTCTGGTATCACTATTAATAGCAGACTATATTATATGGACCACACACACACACACACACACACACACACACACACACACACACACACACACACACACACACACACACACACACACACACACACACACACACACACACACACACACAATCACTCTCTCTCTCTCTCTCTCTCTCTCTCTCTCTCTCTCTCTCTCTCTCTCTCTCTCTCTCTCTCTCTCTCTCTCTCTCTCTCTCTCTCTCTCTCTGTGTGTGTGTTGCGTCGACGTATAGCCACAGTCAAATATCCACTAACACTTTCCTACCATCGTAGTAAATATCTTGGCAATAAAGAACAACACCTCCATGATATTGCAGCCCCTCATAGTGATAATTGAATAGGCTGAGTTGACATATGGTGCTGTATGATTACATTTTGATATGGTACTGATTTATTTGGACGATGGAAGGAAAGTGTCGGTGGTGGTTATTTGACCTTGACTGTACGTGTGCATGACTTTATAGTTCCCGTGCATGATCGGCAGAAGAAACTGTTGTCGGGAGAGTAGAAGGAATATGTGACTGTTTGTATGCGTGGTGTGGAGAGGCGGGGGTAAAGATGATGGGTGGCTGGGGTGAATCAAGGAGTGAGTTGAGCTGTGGGAGAGGAAGGGAGAGAGGATGGGTGGGTGGAGAAAGGGAGGGAGGGAGGGAGAGAGGATGGGTGGGTGGGAGAGGAAGGGAGAGAGGATGGGAGGATGGGTGAGGGGGAAGGATGGAGGATGGGTGAGGGGGAGTGAGTTGAGCTGGGGGAGAGAGAGGTAGGGAGATACGGAGGGGAGGATTCGGAGGGAGGGAGGAATGGAGGATGGGTGATGGTAGTTGGTTCGTAGTGGTGGTAATAATTTATAGTATTGGTTTTATGTATACAGTACGTACCACCATCCCCACCTATAACAACAACCACAACAACAACATTATCATCACCACTACCATCCTCAACACCACTAACAACAGCACCATAACCCCCACCTCTAACAACACCACCACCACCACCAACAACAAAAACACCATCACCACCAATAAATATCACCACATCCCTTATCACCACCACCACCACCACCACCAACAACAACAACAACAACAACAACACTACCACCACCACCATCACACACCATCACCACCACCACCAACAACAACAACAACACCACCATCATCACCGCCAATAAATATCACCATATCCCTTACCACCACCACCACCACCACCACCACCACCAACAACAACAACACCACCACCATCACCACCAATAAATATCATCACATCCCTAACACCATCACCTTCATTACACTACACCTGGTACTCTCGACCCCCTCACAGGTAATGGGAAGGGATCACCATTACCAGACAATTAATCACCACACACCCATTACAACTGTCTGACATTCTTACTCCACTACAACACACCCATTACAACACACCCATTACAACTGTCTGACTCTCTTACTCCACTACAACACACCCATTACAACACACTCATTACAACTGTCTGACTCTCTTACTCCAATACAACACACCCATTACAACTGTCTGACTCTCTTACTCCATTACAACACACCCATTACAACTGTCTGACTCTCTTACTCCATTACAACACACCCATTACAACTGTCTGACTCTCTTACTCCATTACAACACACCCATTACAACTGTCTGACTCTCTTACTCCATTACAACACACCCATTACAACACACTCATTACAACACACCCATTACAACACACCCATTACAATTGCCTGACATACTTACTCTATTACAACTCTACTCCCCCAATAGGTTAACAACTCGGCAATTCTTTTTATAATTATAGGGAGAGTGTGATAACGTATTGAATTTTGTGTGTATTTTGTGAAAGAATGATATTGATGGTGATTGCTTGCGTGTGTGAATACATATTTTTATACACATTTTTACATATACATATCAATACATATTTTTATTCTTCAAACAATTATAATTATAAAGTTTATATTATGAGACCAAGAAAAACATCACATATGGCAGATTTACATAAGGTTGTTTATCCATCATTTAGGGGGAAGTTTTGTGTTGGTAAATCTGGAGCAACTGAATCCTCCAAACTATTCCAAGCAACAACAGAACGCCATTATTTTTACTCTTTTGGTCCTGTTTCCTAGCATACTTTGGAGGAATTAAGGCACTCCAATGTACCAAAAAAGAATTAGCACCTTAATTAAGGGGATAGTATACTTTTGTTACATTGGAGTGCCTTGATTCCCCTAAAGTATGCCAGGAAACACGACCAGATGAACAAATATAATAGTGTCCTGTTGTTTGGAATGGTTTGGAGGAATCATTTGCTCCTGATTTACCAACAGTGTACTACCCCCTTAATCTGGGTAATGGTTCTTCCCAGGTAACTTTTACAAGCACTCACAGAAGACAAATCCTAGTGTCTACGGACTGGAGGCTGCTGCTTCCTCCAAAATATACCGGGAAACAGGACCAATGAATAAATATAATGGTATCTTGGTGCTTAGAATAATTTGGAGGAATCAGTTGCTCCAGATTTACCACCAACAACATTGTACTATATATATACACCCTTAATTAAAGTGCCTCAATGTCTACGGACTGGAGGCTGCTGATTCCTCCAAACTGTACCACGAAACAGATTTCCTCGGTGTGGGTGTTGTTGCGTGGGTTGGTTAGGGGAACACATTACAGTACAGTATATCCCTTCATAACACACTTCAGATTCAATGGAAAGAAAATTTTAGGTAAATGATTCCTCCAAACCATGCCACGAAACAGGTAAGTACATAATATATCGAGCCTGTATGTTTCTTTAGGTGGCTTGGAGGAATCAGTAGGCCACAAATTCAACCACACACAACAAAATACAGAATACAGAATTCAAGCGTTTGCTGTATATTAGATGCTACTGATTCCTCCAAACATCGACACAAAACATGACGGTCCCCTATACACAGTCCAGGAACACTGAGATAGTCCTTAGTCTGTTTTATAGCACAGGTACAGTCGGCCTCAGGAATTCGTAAACACCACTGTGACATCAAGGGTTCGTAACAACTAGAAAATTTTATACATTAATTTCCTAACATCAAACTTTACTATATATTTTTTTAGTAATGTTGTTTGGGTAATACTTAAATAAATCAGAAGAACAATGCCTACAGTATGTGCAAAATATAGACACCGTTTAGCCAATGTCCTGTTTACGAATTCCTGAGGCCGACTGTACGTAAATATCCAGGCTTGTTTGCTTCGAATAGCCTGAACGAGTATTTTAGCCACCTCAAGCAAATATGAAACAGGATTAATAAGCGTTGTAATTGGTTCACTATTATGTCAAATGATTCGCCACTTCAACAAGACCTGGATACAAATTTTGGATTGCCAGTGTACAGGAGAAGGAAGGAAGGAAGGAAGGAAGGAAGGGTCATGATAACAAACCTCTACTTATAAACTTTTACCCAGATCCTCACAGACATTCAGCACTCTACGGTTTTTTATATTATTATTTCACCCTGACAAAGTTATTACCCCGGTGACCTGTGTGTGTGGGGAGGGGGGGATATGTATGTGTATGTGTATGTGTGTGTGTGGGGAGGGGGATATGTATGTGTATGTGTGTGTGTGGGGGGGGGGAGGGGGATATGTATGTGTATGTGTATGTGTATGTGTATGTGTATGTGTGTGTGTGTGTGTGTGTGTGTGTGTGGGGAGGGGGATATGTATGTGTGTGTGTGTGTGTGGGGAGGGGGATATGTATGTATATGTGTATGTGTATGTGTATGTGTGTGTGTATGTGTATGTGTGTGTGTGTGTGTGTGTGCCAGTTAATATGTACTACGTGTGTGTGTGTGGATATGTATGTATGTATGTTGGTGTCTGTGTGGAGATATATGTATGTGTGTGTGTGTGTGTGTGCATATGTATGCATGTGTGTGCGCATGATAGATGATATGTACGTTTGTGTAATATGTGTGTGTGTGTGGATATGTATGTATGTGTGTGTGTGCAGATTTATTTGTATGTATATATGTATGTGTGTGTGTGCAGATTTATTTGTATGTATATATGTATGTGTGTGTGTGTGCAGATTTATTTGTATGTACATATGTATGTGTGTGTAGATGTGTATGTGTGTGTGGATATGTGTGTATGTATGTAAGAATATGTATGTGTGTGTGTGTGTGATGATCCGTCAGTCCATGAGACAGGTGGGTTCCTTCCTACCATAACATTACCTCCACCACCTGCATTACAACACAAGACGCCTCTCAGGAAACAACTCACCTCTCCCAACCAACCAACCAACCAACCTGTCCTTATCAAAAGTTAGACCTTCTAACTCATATGTATATTTTTATTAACCTGACGAAAAAATGCATCTGTTCTCGTTCAGGTGATGATATACTTAAAAATTACAGTCAGATTAAAAGTGGATATACATGCATACATACATACATACATACGTATTCACATATATACGTATTCACACACACATACATACATACATATCCACACACACACACAAATACATACATACATACATACATATCCACACACACATTCATACATATCCACACACACACACACACACACACACACACACACACACACGCACATACATACATACATATCCACACACACAAATACATACATACATACATATCCACACACACACACACACACACACACACACACACACACACACACACACACACACACACACACACACACATACATACATACATATCCACACACACATACACACATACATTATCAGACGAATAAAACTGAGCCTTATGAATTAATCTCAAGTCCAAAATTACTGACATCAATCTCTATAAATTACGTTCGTCACAATTTCTCGACTTTGGCCACTTCAATCATATACAGATGTTGCAGAATTTGTGCTCGTGACTGTACATAAATAAGATGAAGAGAATCAGGCGTGTGTGTGTGTGTGTGTGTGTGTGTGTGTGTGTGTGTAAATTTTTGTTGATGGAATTTTTATCTTGGTTAAACAACTTTGGTTATCATTAATTTTTATCTACCGAAAAACTAAAGATTCACATGAGGAAACCGGTGTATTTTTGTCATGGTTCACTTACGGTTCACATGGTTCACTTACGGTTCACATGGTTCACTCTTACGGTTTACATTGTTCACTCTCACGGTTCACATGGTTCATTCTCACGGTTCACATGGTTCATTCTCACGGTTCACATGGTTCACTTACGGTTCACAAAGTTCATTCTCTCGGTTCACATGGTTCATTCGCACGGTTCACATGGTTCATTCTCACGGTTCACATGGTTCATTCTCACGGTTCACATGGTTCATTCTCACGGTTCATGTGGTTCATTCTCACGGTTTACATTGTTCACTCTCACGGTTCATTCTAACGGTTCACATGGTTCACTCTCACGGTTCACATGGTTCACTCTCACGGTTCACATGGTTCATTCTCACGGTTCACATGGTTCATTCTCACGGTTCACATGGTTCACTCTCACGGTTCACATGGTTCATTCGCACGGTTCACACGGTTCATTCTCACGGTTCATGTGGTTCACTCTCACGGTTCATATGGTTCATTCGCACGGTTCACATGGTTCATTTTCACGGTTCACATGGTTTATTCTCACGGTTCACCTTCACTCACCCGACTTATGACCGTGACTGTACTACGCGTGTCACGACCAGAAGCACACGAAGGTAGGTAGGTAAGTAGGTAGGTAAGTAGGTAGGTAAGTAGGTAGGTAGGTAGTTAGGTAGTTAGGTAAGCATTCAGGTAGTTAGGTAAGCATTCAGGTAGTTAGGTAAGCATTCAGGTAGGTAGGTAGGTAGTTAGGTAAGCATTCAGGTAGGTAGGTAGGCAGGTAGGCAAACAGGTAGGTAGGTAGGCAAACAGGTAGGTAGGTAGGCAAACAAGCACGTAGGTAGGTAGGCAGGTAGGTAGGTAGGCAAACAGGTAGGTAGGTAGGTAGGTAGGTAGGTAGGTAGGTAGGTAGGTAGGCAGGCAGGTAGGTAGGTAGGTAGGCAGGTAGGTAGGTAGGTAGGTAGGCAAACAGGTAGGTAGGTAGGTAGGCAAACAGGTAGGTAGGTAGGTAGGCAAACAGGTAGGTAGGTAAGAAAGCAGGTTGGTTAGTAGGTAGGTAGGTAGGCAAGCAGGTAGGTAGGTAGGCAAACAGGTAGGTAGGTAGGCATACAGGCAGGTAGGTAGGCAAACAGGTAGGTAGGTAGGCAAACAGGTAGGCAGGTGGGCAAACAGGTAGGTAGGTAGGTAGGTAGGTAGGTAGGTAGGAAGGCAAACAGGCAGGTAGGTAGGCAAACAGGTAGGTAGGTAGGTAGGCAAGCAGGTAGGTAGGTAGGTAGGTAGGTAGGTATGGTAGGTAGGTACTCGTATACTCGCCTTAGGGACTGTCATGCAATTCTTGATACACGAACCCTGTGCAAACTCCCCCTCCCCTCCTCCCCCCTCCTCCTAGATCTTACCCCTCTCCATCCCTTCACACACACACACACACAAACTCAGAAACTCACTCACTCTCTCTCTCTCTCTCTCTCTCTCTCTCTCTCTCACACACACAAAGTAATATTATGGGCAGCAAAAATCGTATACTCACTCACTCAATCTCTCTCTCGTACATCGTTTCTCTCTCTCTCTCTCTCTCTCTCTCTCTCTCTCTCCTTTTATTTCCTTCCTGCTTGCTGTCACACCTCTCTATCACCTTTCTCTGGCGCTATATGACCTCACTGTTGCGGCGCCTAATATAAACCAATCTATAAATCTCTCGTACCTCCTCACCACTGTGTTTGAAAGTTGGTCTTGTGAATCTGAAACAAAAGTCTACATTAAATTATTATTCGATTTCCCCACAACAGGTCACCGTAACGCCCCATATATATTGATTATTTACAAGGACAGTGAAGAAGAGAGTACAGTGACGAGAAGGACAGTGAAGAAGAGAGTACAGTGAAGAGAAGGGCAGTGAAGAAAAGAGAGTACAGTGAAGAAAAGGGCAGTGAAGAAGAGAAGGGCAGTGAAGAGAAGGGCAGTGAAGAGGAAAGTACAGTGAAGAGAAAGGCAGTGAAGAGGAAAATACAGTGAAGAGAAGGGCAGTGAAGAAGAAAGTACAGTGAAGAGAAGGGCAGTGAAGAGAAGAGTACAGTGAAGAGAAGGGCAGTGAAGAAGAGACGACAGTGAAGAGAAGGGCAGTGAAGAAGAGACGACAGTGAAGAGAAGGGCAGTGAAGAAGAAAGTACAGGGAAGAGAAGGGCAGTGAAGAAGAGAGTACAGGGAAGAGAAGGGCAGTGAAGAGGAGAGTACAGTGAAGAGAGGGCAGTTAAGAAAAGAGAGTACAGTGATGAAGAGAGTACAATGAAAAGAAGGGCAGTGAAGAAGAAAGTACAGGGAAGAGAAGGGCAGTGAAGAAGAAAGTACAGGGAAGAGAAGGGCAGTGAAGAAGAGAGTACAAGGTGGTAAGAAAGTCTAGATTGTCACCCCTTACCATACACTTGCAATTGGACGAGACATTTGTAAGGGGTGACAAGACTTTCGGACCACCCTATACACATGTAGAAAGTGTAATGACAACTAAGCTTCTGTTGTCAATTGTGGAGTGTGTATTTCATCCCGTTGACTGGCTGACTCTGTGTGTGTGTTTGTGTGTATGTGTGGGTGTGTGTGGGGTGGTGGGCACGTTTGTGTGTGGGTTTGTGTGGGGTGGTGGGCGTGTGGTGGGCGTGTGTGTGGGTGTGTGTGTGTGTGTGAATATGTGTGTGTGTGTGTGAATATGTGTGTGTGTGTGTGTGTGAATATGTGTGTGGGTGGGTGGGTGGAAATGTGTGTGTGTGTGTGTGTGTGTGTGTGTGTGTGTGTGTGTGTGTGTGTGTGTGTGTGTGTGTGTGTGTGTGTGTGTGTGTGTGTGTGAGTATGTGAGTATGTGTGTGTGTGTGTGAGTGTGTGTGTGTGTGTGTGTGTGTGTGTGTGTGTGTGGGAAGTAGTAGTAATGGTAACAGGTAATCATATATCTTCCCGTGGGAAAACTATACCCACACATTACCTGAGGGGACGAGATAAGGATACCCAATGGTGGTTCCTGGGGGTAAATATATTCATTTCCAACTACTACTAGGTTAGGTATACAGCCTTGAACAAATGTAGGGAGTATTTCATGAGATCCTAGTTATTCTGGACTGATGAAAACGACGAGAAATATTGTTGACAGAAATAGGAATGGATAGGAATAAATAATGTGAGAGAAATAGATAATGATAGAAATTGATATTGTTGACAGAAATAGGAATGGATAATGTGACAGAAATAGATAATGTGAGAGAAATAGATAAATAATGTGAGAAATAGATATTGTGATAGATATAGATAATGTGACTGAAATTGATGATGTGATAGAAACAGAAAATGTGATAGAAATAGATGAAAAATGTGACAGAAATATATAGTGATAGAAATAGATAATGTAAGAGAAATAGATAAAGAATATGACAGAAAAAGATAATCTGACAAAAATAGATAGTGACAGAAATAGATAATGTTACAGAAATTGATAGTGATAGAAATATATATATAAAGAATGTAACAGAAATAGATAAAGTGACAGAAATAGGTAATGTGACAGAAATAGATAAATAATGTGAATAGAAATAAATAATGTGAATAGATATAGGTCTATGTGTAAGTTATTTTATATTAACTGGTTCAGGGTTTGTTGTTTGGGATAGAGAATAATAATAACTTTTGGGAGTGATTATATGGCTAGTTAGTTATATGGCTAGTTAGTTAGTTAGTTAGTTAGTTAGTTAGTTAGTTAGTTAGTCAGTCAGTCATTCAGTTCGTCAGTCAGACAGTCAGACAGTTAGTTAGTTAGTTAGTTAGTGCGTCAGCTAGTTAGTTAAAGTAATTTTGTCAGTCTGTCAGTTCGTTAGTCAGACAGTTAGTCATAGGTTTAACTATAAGAGTAAAATATTATTGTGTGCTCTCTCTCTCTCTCTCTCTCTCTCTCTCTCTCTCTCTCTCTCTCTCTCTCTCTCTCTCTTGTCATAATCTCTCTCTCTCTCTCTCTCTCTCTCTCTCTCTCTCTCTCTCTCTCTCGTCATAATTTTCTTTAGGTGTCGTGATAAAGTCGGAAATTTGATGGTTACAAATTCCTCCAAGAAACACATTCCCTCAGTAAACATGAAGTCATTTATATTAATTTGGAGAGTTTGGAAGAATCAGTAGCCTCCAATGCATCAAAATTTAATCATAGCTCCATTAAGGGGGGTTATCCAAGGGGGTTTATATATTCTGAGGACTACTGATTCCTCCAAACTGTACAACAAAACAGATTCCCTTCTTGTATACTAAGGCAAGTAGCATGTTTCCAGGCAGAGTTTTGGAGGAACCAGAAACACTCCTCCTAACGTAAGAAAGATTAATAAGAATCACTTCACTTAACCCACAAGCATTGGAGTACGATTTATTTATTTACACTTACTAAAGGGGAGATTCTCTTGTTGGCAAATTGGATGGCTACTGATTCCTCCTAAAGATGCCAGAAAACAGATGCCCTCATTGGTACTAATAGGAGATCTGTTGTTTCTTTGTATAGTTTGGAGGAATCAAGAGACCTTCCAATTCACCAACAACTTAGGCCACACGATTTTTTTTATATGGCAAGAGAAAAACTGTAAATATATTTTCTCTAAGAGTTATGGGGAGGGAAGATGTTGGTGAATCGAAGGCTACAGAGTCCACCACACACACACACACACACACACACACACACACACACACACACACACACCTGGGGCTGGGTCGTGAGTGGGGTGAACACGACTAGTAGCTCCTCCAGGCAACACACACACACACATACACAAAGGAGGAAAAATAAATGTGATCTGAAATGGACAGTAATATTTGATAACCTCTCCCTCTTTGTCTTCTCTCTTCCCCCCTGCCCACCCTCTCTCTCTCTCTCTCTCTCTCTCTCTCTCTCTCTCTCTCTCTCTCTCTCTCTCTCTCTCTCTCTCTCATCACCACCACCACCACCACCACCACCACCACCACCAAAATCCTATACCTACCAACCTATTTTAACCTAACCTAACCTAACCTAACTATTCCACTCACAGCCCCATCACTCTCCACTAACACAATGTATGGGTGACGTGTGTATTACAAGGGTACTAACTAAACATTACTGTCAACACTCAACTCCCATCACTCACCCGTACTCACCTACTCACTCATATCACCTCTACCCACCCATACATACACTTCTCACATGTATCACTTTATCTATACGGGGAATTAGTAAGTAGGGTAATTGTGATACGAGTCGTCTGTAAATGTACTGTAATATAATGAGTGTAATATATTGGTGTTGGTGGTGGTGTTGTTGTGTGATTGTTTTGGGTGGCTGTGCAATAATTAAGAATGTTTTGAAAAAGTTGGAAGTGCTTTGGTTTTTATGTCAACTACATATAGGGGAACTCTGGTCAATGGATGATTTACTGTTTGCTAGCATTAATGATAAGAACTATACATGCACATATAAACATGAACACACAGACACACACATTAAAAAAGTTGGAAGTGTTTTGGTTTATATGTCGACTACATACATATATAGGAACTCTGGTCAATGGATGATTTACTGTTTGTTAACATTAATGATAAGAACTATACATGCACATATAAACACGAATACATAGATACACACATTAATTCAAGTACATATACACGCAAATCTTCTCATGCAGAAACACACACACAATCAATCCCTCACACATACATGTCACCATTTGTATTAACATAATGATACCATACATACATACACACATGCATATACAACACCCCTTACGTGAGAGCATACATTTCCCCTGTATAGACTTTCCCATCGACACACACACACACACACACACACACCATAGCCATTTGTCCCATCACGCGCACACACACACACACACACACACACACACACACACCACCATTGCCACTTGTTCCAGCATAATCACACCAAACACACACACACACACACACTATTGCCATTTGTCCCAGCACACACACACACACACACACACACACACACACACACACACACACACACACACACACACACACACACACACACACACACACACACCACCATTGCCACTTGTTCCGGCATAATCACACCAAACACACACACACACACACACACACACTAAGCACCAGATAATGATTACACTATTCAATTACTCACCTTCCAATGGACAGGATTATGCCATTTGTGTCGCTGGGGTTATATTCTCTGTTATATATTATGCTGCAGGGTTCAGAGTCACACAGGCGTACAGACCAAAACACACACACACACACACACACACACACACACACACACACACACACACACACACACACACACACACACACACACACACACACACACACACACACACGCACACACACACACACACACGCACACACACAGAGTCACACAGGCCTACACACACACACACACACACACAAGAGTCACTCAGGCGTACAGACCAAAACACACACACAGAGTCACACAGGCCTACACACAGAAACACACACAGAGTCACACAGGCGTACAGACCAAAACACACACACACAGAGTCAGGGATAGTAGGTTCAGTAGCTGGTAGTTAAATGGGTAGGTGGGTTGTGGGTTGGTGGTGTAGGTGGGTTGTGGGTTGGTGGTGTGGGGGGGGGATATTGTTCGTGGGTAGGTGGGTATTGTTGGTGGGTAGGTGGGTATTGTTGGTAGGTAGGTGGGTAGGTGTGTATTGTTAGTGGTGAGTAGGTGGTAGGTAGGTGGATAAGTGGGTCATTAGGTGGGTGATTGTTCTGTATTCATGGATAGAGAGATAGATAGATAGAGAGGGGGCAGGTATAGATAGATAGATAAATAGATCTTATGAATAGACAGAGTGCTAAGACATGGTTTTGTAATTACAGAGGTGTATGGATGGATGGATGGATTTTAGGACGGATGGATGGATGGATGGATGTTAGGACGGATGGATGGATGGATGTTAAGACGAATGGATGAATGAATGGATTATAGGACGGATGGATGAATGGATGGATGGATGGATGGATGGATGAATGGATGGATGGATGGATGGATGAATGGATGAATGGATGGATGGATGTTAGGATGGATGTTAAGACAGATGGATGTTAGGACGGATGGATGGATGGGTGGTAATATGGATGGATGGTATAGGAATAAACTTTATTCTATGGGACCTTGTGGTTATATTCTAAGTCGTTCGGGCGTGTATGGTATTCAGACACCAGAAGCCGTATACCATCGGGTGGAGAGACTGATTGATTGATTGATATTAGGCGCCGCAACAGCAAGGTCATATAGCGCCCGAGAAAGATGATGATTGAGAGGCACGACAGTAAGTACAAAACGGTAACAGATAAAAAAAAAAGAAGGGACAGTTGGAGAAGTGAAAGCCCCTTTTAGTCGCCTTTTAAGGGTGTAATTCACTTTTGTTACATTGGAGTGCCTTGATTCCTCCAAAATATGCCGGGAAACAGGACCAGATGAAAAAAATAAATAATGGAAGTTCTGTTGCTTGGAATAGTTTGGAGGAATCAGTTGCTCCAGATTTACCAACACTGTACTTCCCCCTTAGCGACAAGCAGGGATAAAGAAGGAGGTGGGGGGGTATTCGTAGACACCCCCCCCCCCCCTATACCCAATGGCTGGTGGTATTCGTAGTGTTAAGGACCCTGAAAATTGGAGGCCTCTGATTCCTCCTGACTATACCAATAAACAATCTCTTACATATTATAGATGGTGTTTCGTGGCAATATTTGAAGGATATATTTACCTCCAATTTTCCGACTACACCCCTCTAAGAATATCATTATGCCAAATAGATAAATAAATAAATAAATAGATAAACAAATAAACAAATTAATAGATAAATAAGATTAGTCATTATCAAATTTCGACCATATGTATACATTGCAGAAGGGCTAAATTACGAGGCAACTCTTAATATCTTTCCTCAAAAATTTATAAGTATATAAAATTGTAAATAAGATAAAAAAATAAATATAAATGAAAAAAAAATATAAAACCGAATAACATGATTTTTTCGTTATATTATTTATCATATTTTTTACTTATTCTATCACGTATCTATTTTATTACTAATTATTTATTTCGTTATCTATCATATATCTTATCATTTAATCAATTTATTATCTATTATTTATTTTATCACTTATCTATCATAACATTTATTTATTTATTTTTAATACCTGTGTTTTGTTGTCCTGGTTTGGGAAGAAGAGAGAGAAAGTCAAGTTTTGTTGTGAGGTCATCATTACCAACTTGACCTGACCCAGTATGTACAGTATGTATGTATGACGATCAGTATGTGTGTGGTTTTTTTTTTTGGATATGTGTGTATGTATACGGTACTGTATGTATATTTATGTGTGTGTGTGTGTGTGTGTGTGTGCTTATGTGTTTTATGTATATGTGTGTATGTATACTGTATGTATATTCATATGTGTGTGTGTGTATATTTATATGTGTGTGTGTGTGTATATTTATATGTGTGTGTGTGTGTATATTCATATGTGTGTGTGTATATTCATATGTGTGTGTGTGTGTATTCATATGTGTGTGTGTATATTCATATGTGTGTGTGTGTGTGTGTAATGGATGTTGGTAATAACTGAACTGAACCAATTTAACACCAAACGATATAATAATTTCAGAGAACACCTATACAGACACAAACATAGATATAGGAAGAATCTTAAGGACCTTGTGATCGTGTATGATAACTGGATGCTTCTGATTCCTCCAGACCATACCACGAATGTGTGTGTGTGTGTGTGTGTGTGTGTGTGTGTGTGTGTGTGTGTGTGTGTGTGTGTGTGTGTGTGTGTGTGTGTGTGTGTGTGTCATGGCATTAATTTGAAGGACTCATTTACCTCCAATTTCCTGACTGCACAAATATTAACAAATATTTTTTCTTATCACTTTCACTCATTAAATTACTGTATAGAAAATCCAACACTAACTCCAGACGATTTAATTCACTAAAAAAAAAAAAAAAAAAAAAAAAAAAAAGGGGGGGGGGATACAAAACCAGTGATAAATTAAGGGGATAATAAAGTGTTGGTAAATCTGGAGCCACTGATTCCTCCAAACTATTCCATGCAGACAACAAGACACCAGTATTTTTTATTATTCTGCCTGGTCCTGTTTCCTGGCATACTTTGGAGGAATTAAGGTGCTCCAAGGTACCTAAAGTATACTACCCACATATAAAGGTTAATTGAGAAGGCTTATGTGAGGTGAGATTCTATTATTGGTGAATTGGAAGGTCTCTGATTCCTCCAAAGTATGCCAGGAAACAGAACCAGATTAACAAAAATAATGGTGGTCTGTTGCTTGGAATAGTTTGGAGGAATCACAGACCTCCCAATTCACCAACCAAAGAATCTCCCCTTAATTACGGACCCTGTGATCTTGTATGAGAATTGTTGGCTTCTGATTCCTCCTGACTATGCCACGAAAACAAGCTCCTTTCCTAATAGATGCATGGTGTTACGTGGCAGTGTTTGAAAGGACTCATTTTTTTTACCTCCCAATTTTCTGACTACAAAACATGCAGGGTCCCTTAATGGCTGATATACCCCTCTTGTCCGGAATGGCCCCTGTAATATATGCATAGGTGGGTGTAACACAGGAAAAGCCTTGTATACAAACGTGGCCTTTAATGTATTGGGTAATTAACGTTATGTGTTTTGCTCTGATGATTGTGACCAGTTGTTGGGAGATTGTTGGCAGACTGTATGTTGTAGCCTTTAATCCACACACACACCACACACACACACACACACACACACACACACACACACTTTGACCTAACACCACTGCATCTGTGTAGCCTATATCTTTCTCTCTCTTTTATCTATCTGTTTGTTTGTTTCTTTCTCTGCCACTCTCTGAATTATCCCTTAGAATTTAACACTATAATGAAATAAAACACTGGTGCTTTAATCAGCCTAGTCCCTCTATTACATATTATTGTGAAAAAAAATTAATATATATAAAAAAAAGACTTGGGTACAAACAGCAATATATTTTTTCACATTTATACACACAGAGAATCTTACTGTCAGTCACGAGAACACATATCTAGCACAAATGTTATATCAGTTGTGTTCTTCTTGTATCTAATATGTTCTTCAAGTAAAATATTGTGTGTTTCAAAGTAAAATATGTGTTTCAAGTAATAAATTTCTGCTTTAAAAAAATCTTGTGTGTGTTTCAAATATCTTATGTGTGTTTCAAATACAAAATGTGTGTTCAAATATCTATGTGTGTTTCAAATATCTTATGTGTTTCAAATATATAATGTGTGTTCAAATATCTTACGTGTGTTCCAAATATTAAATGTGTGTTTCAAGCATCTATATGTGTTTCAAATATCTGTGTGTTTCAAGCATCAAATGTGTGTTTCAAATATCAAATGTGTGTTTCACGTATCTAAAACATGAACTAAAAATGCCCTGTACTGAAATGTTTAGATCCTTTATTATTATTATTATTATTATTATTATTATTATTATTATTATTATTATGTGGGAATGGTTTCATGTTTTTTCCATATATTAAGTAATAAATACATAGAATATCAATCATTGCTCTATTGCTCATAAGTTTTCAGTGGGTATTTTTTTCGTGGTGTGTGTGTGTGTGTGTGTGTGTGTGTGTGTGTGTGTGTGTGTGTGTGTGTGTGTGTGGTGTGTGTGTGTGTGTGTGTGTGTGTGTGTGTGTGTGTGTGTGTGTGTGTGTGTGTGTGTGTTACCAAATCTACACAATATATGTTTTTTAAGTTCGTTCGATATTATCTGATATCTTGACGAATGTGAGTTGATGGATTTAAGTACCTAGAGTATAATAATAATAATAATAATAATATAATAATTAATAATAATAATAATAATAATAATAATAATAATAATAATAATAATAATAATAATAATAATAATAATAACGATGATAAATATATAATAATAATAATAATAACGACAATAAAATATAATAATAATAATAATAATAATAATAATAACGATGATAAATATATAATAATAATAATAATAATAACGATAATAAAAATAATAATAATAATAATAATAATAATAAAAATATTAATAATAATATTGATAATAATAATAACGACAATAATAATAATAATAATAATAATAATAATAATAATAATAATAATAATAAACAATCACCAATTACATGACAGTGCACACACATATACATACATACATACATATATTAAATATAATATATGTGTACGTGTGTAAATAATATATATAATAAATGATAGTGAATGTATAACAGATCCAATTATTATCCATGAGTGTATATGTATAGGTGTGTGCATAAGTATATACATACATGTGTGTGTGTATATGTATGTGTGTTATGTGCATGTACGCGTGTGTTAAGCATAATTAATACTCCTCTCTCCCCTTCTCCTCCCTTCATGCCATTTATCATCCATTTCCTCTGTGTCTTTTGTTCTTCCCTCTGCCCTCCCTCCCTTTTTAATGCTCTCTGTCTTTGTCGCCATCTCTCCCTCTTCCCTCCTTTACCGCTCATTTTTCCTTTCTCCTCCCCTCGTTTCATTTCTTCCCCTCTCTTTCCTGTCTCCTCCTCCTTCCTCCTTCTCTTCCTCCTTCCTTCCTTCCTTCCTTCCTCTCTCTCTCTCTCTCTCTCTCTTAACTCCTCGGTTATCAGAATTTTAGGGCACAAGATGAAATGAGATGATAGAAGGCGAAGGAAGGGAGGAGGGAGAGGGAGAGAAGAAGAAAATGAAAGATGGAACTGTTGATATGTACGAGGAAGGACTGAGAAGGTGTGTGTGTGTGTGTGTGTGTGTGTGTGTGTGTGTGTGTGTGTGAGAGAGAGAGAGAGAGAGAGAGAGAGAGAGAGAGAGAAGAGAGAGAGAGAGAGAGAGAGAGAGAGCAGGTAGATATATGAATAGAAATACAAACTGAGAGAGAGAGAGAGAGAGAGAGAGAGAGAGAGAGAGAGAGAGAGAGAGAGAGAGAGAGAGAGAGAGAGAGAGAGAGAGAGATGAATAGAAATACAAACTGACTGATATATAGATACACACACACACACACACACACAGAGAGAGAGAGAGAGAGAGAGAGAGAGAGAGAGAGAGAGAGAGAGAATATGAAAGATGGTAATGTTAAGATCTAGACGGGACTGAGGATGTAAAGACGGAATGAAAGAGAGAAAAAAATAAATGAGGGGAGAGAGAAAGAGGGAATCAAAGCGGCTGTTTGTTGAAGGAGAGAAAGTAGGGAAGAGAGAGTAAAGGAGGGAATAAAGTAGATAAAGGAAAAGGGGAACGAAAGTAGGAAAAAAAGACAATGGAAAGGAGGAAATAAAGTAGGGAGGAAAGGAGAGTATAAGGAGGGAAAGAGAGAGGAGAGAAAGGAATAAAGTGAGGAAAGAGAGAGGAAAGGATGGAATTAAGGAGGGAAAGAGAGAGGAAATGAGGAAATAAAGTAGGGAGGAAAGGAGAGTATAAGGAGGGAAAGAGAGAGGAAAGAAAGGAATAAAGTGAGGAAAGAGA